>QJNY01000325.1:0-94660 GCA_004155945.1 Monosporascus sp. mg162
TTTTTTTTTTTTTTTTTTTTTTTTTTTTTTTTTTTTTTTTTTTTTTTTTTTTTTTTTTTTTTTTGCTAAAGATACCGACTTTACGACTTATTTCGTAATGTCGTTAATATCTTTTGTAAAAGTTTTCGTATTTTCTATTTTCGTAGGTATACGTCGCGAAGTTCTAGACATAGGCTTGTTTACTTTTCTTTTGTTATTTTAAGCGTATTTGTTAGATAATCCTTATAATCGATTTTTTGCAGCTTATATGGTTCCTTCGGAGCAGGAATTAACTATCCGCGTTCTTACTTAACGAAATTATTTCTTCGGATAGGAGGTTGTATTAGGTTTCGTAGGTTTGACAGGCCATGCATTATTCTAATCATGGTCGATATAACGTCAAATACTAAATACGTACGCCCTGGATTAGAATTCGCCTTTAGAGCGATCCTAGTCTTTAGGTCCCTTATAAATAAAGGGGGACGTCAACGGTACGGTCGCTATTAAAAATAATAGAGTATATAGATAATTGCTATTAATATACAGCTTATATCCTTTTAGCAGCAACTAACCAATTAATAATAACGCGAATTAAGCGAATAAGGCTTTTAATTATTAGATATAGAGGACGTCAGTATGTTGTATTAGATGACTCATTGCAAGTGCTCTAAAACGCGCACTTCTATTTTTATGGAGTCTAGTTACGGAATCTATATGTTCTAATCAGAGGGAGCCTTTCCATATATAGAGTGCTAGCATACTTCCTACTAGCTGACAATAACGGCTCACTAGGGTGAAAGCATTCGAATAGGAGCTTTGCAAATAAAAAAGTTGTTTTGTTACAGTTTTCCGAAATACCTGACTTTGTTTTGGAAATCTATATATAAATTAACAGTTTCTCTGTATGTAAAAGAACTTTATTAAAACTGTTGCATATAATTGTTACTTTCAACTTCATGCTTAGTTACTTTTAATTCCCTTTTTTAACGTATATAATTTTCTACAACGCAATATACTTTTAGGTAGAATGCCGCGTTTTTTATTAAATTAATATGGTTTTTCTTTTATTTTAACTATTAATTATTCTTAGATATTATCGCTATATACTGCTGATAATTCCGCTACTGCCTTAGAGCTATCCGTTACCGTATATCATGAGAGACTTTTACGTTGAGTTCTAATGTACTGCGCTGCCGACTTTTTTCGAGAATACTTTTTTTAGCTTTCATAAGTTTTCGTTCTTTATTTATATCCTTTCTGCCTTTTTTTGTTTTGATAAAGTTATGTAGGGCTTACGCGGTATATACGAATCGGACTTGCGTTAATAAGCTATATTCGGGCGCGGAGTACCGTATAATTTTGAATTTTCTTTTTAGCATATCGAATATCTGCTTTACGATAATTTTTGTCACGGTAGGGCTCAAGTCAGGTGTAACCAGTTTATTCCTATGGGGTAGAGTTTGGACAGAACAGACTTTTATCCCTCTATAAAGATAGATAGGGGCCTAGGGCCGTTATATGGAATAAAGGTAGTGAGAGGCTAAGATAGAGAAGGGTACGTTACGTAAGGTGTGCTAGCCCTAGGCTTGCTGTAATAATTATCTCTCCCCTTTTCTGTAATGCCGGCCCGGCATTATATATTTATATAGTAGGTGGGGATGATATCGTTAGGTGATATATTTTTGTTGTTAGAATTTAGGCTATTTAAAATGGGGTTTGTTATGCTTATAAATATGTACGATAATTCTAAACAACCGCTTTGTTTCGCGTTTGTTCCTATCTATAATTATTTAACTTCGTATATATACATGTAAATATTGCCCAGTTTTTCCAACTTTTCCAACTTTTCTTTTTTCTTTTATAAACTTAGTATTACCTTTTTTATATTCCTTAAAAGATTTCGCATTCGCCCGCCTTTTGGACTTTAATTTTACATCCTTCATCCGTCTTCTTTCGTTCTTAAATTAATTATTATGCTTCCTTAAAACCAAAGCAAGAAAATACGTAATTACCGCTATGGTTTGCGTCCCTATAGCGCAATTCCTATGCCCGGTTACTACATATGTCGCCCTTGTTTCGGTAACCGAAAATGCTTTCCGTCCTTGTTAAGTTTTCCTTTTAAGGTTTTCTGTACGTTTAAATCCGCGGATTCCTTTGTTTGTACAAGTTACTTTAGTAATTATTATATATGCAAATCTGTAAGTTAATTTGCCTTTTGTTCGCCTTATTTTTATTAACGTATCGGCTATTTTTAAAAGTGCTTTATCGCTATAACTTTCGATATATTTCGCTTTTAGAAACTTATCGAGTGGTCGACTAAAGTCTTCGACCATCAAGGCGAGGATAACGATAGTAACCTTATTTAGGTACAGATTTTAATTCATGTATTCTTTTTGCTGCTGCTAAATAACGCTTCGTACAGGCCTTTTTCCGTGTACTTTTTACTCGTCGAGCAAAGTTTGGTCTAACCAGCAAGGTCGATACCATTACGGTAAATCGCCCTATTTTCTTTGCTGTTCCGGGTATGATTTATTAATGTTTTATCGGTTCCAGGTAGCTCGCCGTAAGTACCAGTCCGTGGTTGCTGGTCGTCGTGCCTTATTTTCCTTTCGTTATGCGGCTTCGGCGCCTTTAGCTGTAAATACTTCCGATATTCCAGCAATTATGCTCCGTAATTAATAGAATTAGCTTGCTGCTAAAAAGGAGGTTTATCGTCGCTAAACGCTTTTGCGTTTGCTGTCCGAGGATTACGGCTTTCACGTCTAGCTTACGGCCTATATAGCCTTTGTTTACGAAGTAAAAAAAGCCTTCCGCCGTAGCGACGATACCTTTGGCTTTGGCTTAGAGGATTTAAATGGCGATAATTAGGATAACGAACTGGCTCGTTTCGCGTTAGATGTACGAAACTTCTTAGCTTAATTCGATTAAGTTTCGCAATAGCTTCGAACTTTTTAAAGAACTAAGTTCGATTCTTAATATTGCAATTAGAAATATATAATTTGTTTTTTTTATTGTAGTTTTGTATTTTCTACGGGGCTGTATTATTCTTATTTCGGTATGTTTTAATAATAAAAATGTTTGTATATAGTTATTAATAAATTCATTTGTGCTCTAGTTTCGAATTAACGAAATGCCTTTTTTTTTTCGATGTCTCTATCGCCGATGATATCTGGCGATAACCTTGTACACGTTTTGCATATTTTCGCTGCTAATATATTAATTATATTTAACGTACTACACCACCGAACGGCTAACACCAGCGCGCGGCGCATTTCTTTACGCATTCCAATTGCCTAACTTGATTTCTTCATTATTTAATATGAACAAAATGGAACGTTTTACAAAAACAGCGAAAATAAACCTAGCCGTTCAGGCTAAAAAACGAGACCCGAAACCTTAGTTATGCGAAACTTAGTTTTACATGTAAAGTTCTCCAAATAACCTTGTAAGCCAGATATCATAATAGATACGCCCGAACCGATATTGCTCCTAATTCGAGTAAATTGACGGCGACCGGAAAGAAATCTATTGTCGAACGTATCCTTGACTTAGATACGCGAGCGTTTCCTGTCCGGCTTTATGTTAAAGATATGGCTAATATATTGCTAGCCTAGCGCGTTATCGAACGCGTTGAAATTAACTGGGCGTCGAGATTTCTTAGGCGGCAAAACAAATTCCAAACGCGTTTAAATCGGAATATCGATTATTAACGGATCCTAGCCGAAAATTTAGAAATATTTCGCAAGTAGTTCGAGTTTGTTCGGGTTATAATTACGAAATACGGCATTGCATAAAAGGATATTTATAACTTCGACGAAATTAAATTTTTAATAAGGTTTTTTATGGTAACGGGCTTAGTAATTATTAATATTAAAAAACGTAAAAAATTTAAATAAGCGTAATAAAAAAATAAAAATTAAATTATAATTATTTAAGCTGTTAATTTTTAAAATTAAGCTGTAACGTTATTTCTTATTATAGCGGAAAAAAATTAGTTTAGGTTTTAGTACTGCGATAACTTACCGCTAGCAGCCGATTAAAAAACCGTATTACGTAATAATAACTGGATAACAAATAAATTAGGTTTCGAATAAATCTATTATTTTAATAAGCATATTCGGACGCGTACAAAAGGTTCGAAACGTTTTTTTATCCTCGACGGCTATAAAAACCATTATTCGATAGAATTCGAAAAATATTACGTTAATAATAACATTATTATATTTATATGCCCGCATATTTTTCGCATTAGTTTTAATCTTTTGATGTATTTTATTTTTCTGTTCTGAAACGCGTTTATTTGCGGTATATCGAATATTTAATGCGACGCTATTATACCTATATTGCCAAAAAAAAATTTCTTGCCGGCTTTTACGACGCGTTCTAAGCTGCCATGACGTCCGATAACATCAAATCTGGATTCGCGAAAGCTGGTTTTGTTTTATTCGATTCCAATAACTTTTTTTTTAAATTGGAGGTTTTTCCAGTTATGCCTACGCCGACCGTTTCCCCGCTAATTTCCGCCGGTTCCATTTTACCGCCTGCGAAAACTTTTAAAAATATCCGTAAAGCAATAAAATAAGGACGATATTTGCAAAAGAAAATTAGAAATTATCAGGGTAACTCGCTAATAAGAATATTTAAGTCGGTTAATTTTGTAATAAAAGGTTATATATTATTGTTGTATGAAGCCGCTTTTTTCTAGGAAGAAAACGTCCAATTGCGCGAAACGAATTACATATTAAGCAAGCGCCGCAGGACCAAATACAAAACGTTTTCAAGGAGGAACACTTACTATATAAAAGAGACAAGCTTTTCTGGCCCAAAAAGAAGAGGGTGGTAAAAAAATGTAGCCAACAGCAGCTGGGAAAGGGGGGGGGGGAGGGTGGTCGTCGCAAAAGGGTTAAAACGAAGGAACGGAAGTGTGGCGTTTGCGGCAAGCGCGGACATAATGCGCGTACTCGTGAAGAAGTTATAAATACATCTAGCGAAGAAGAATCCGATTGATTTGAATTAATGCGATGTGTTGTTGTTGAGTTATTTGAATTTGTTGTTGCGAGCTGCTAAAAGGTGCGCCGTTCGGTGGTGTGAGCCGTTCGGTGCTGTGGCACGTTAAATTATAACATTTTTTTATTTTTTATTCGGTCTCTTTTTTTAATTCGTCCATTATTAATAGATAACTAGTTTTGGCTGTCTAAAATTTTAATAGTTACATTAGGAAAACGGGATGTAAGCGGATGTATTTTTTGTTACAGCCTGGTCACCCGTAGCGCAGGGTAGCTCTTACACAGCTGTAAGCACCCCGTTGATCGCCAACCATTGCGATCAATCGCCAATCTTTTGCCCATGGCGGTGTGGTCCGAGGTACAGCCATAACATTATTACAAAAAGAGTTAAGAGATACGCTTGAAAACAAACTTTGCTAATGATGTGGAATAGTTTAACGTATTTATGAGTTAGCTTACGGTATTCGTTTTTTAAGTTTTTTATTAAGAGTTTTATTATTTGTCTTGTTTTAATGGTGAGAGATTTATATTTATTGTTATAATATTTTTTATCCGTTTCTGTTGCTTTTCGCTATCGTTCCTTAAATTCTTTTCGGATCTTTTTTAGCTTTTGAATTTTGGCATATATTATAAGGGCTTTTGCTAAGGTACCTTAATTTTGGAAAGATATCCTGAACTTAAGGTTATATCTATCTAAAGCTTTAAAAGGAGATTTTTCGGTAGTAATATTAACTGCAAAATTAATTGCAAAAAGAATTTCAGGTAACAACTTGGGCTAGGTTAACTGTTAGTTTCCAATAAAGCAATAGAAATAATATTCGAGTATTTAATTTATTCTTTCCGTTTGCTTATCGGTTTAAAGGTAACAAGCAGTCGAAAGCTTTTATTTAATTTTAATATGATGGTATAGTTTTCCTTAAAATGTACTGGTAAATATTAAGCTTTTATTAAAGACAATTTTTATAACAGCTTTATATGCTTAGCATTAACAATACTAGTAGTAATTGTAAAAGGAATACTTACTTTTGTAAATCGGTTTATTATTATTAAGATAGCATTAACTTTACGGTCTTTGTACCAAACTAACGGCAATCTAGTAATAAAATTTATCGTTAGATTTTTATAAATAATAAAGGTATAGGTAACCCTTGTAATTTACTGTAAAGCCGGTAATGTTTCGCTTTATTTCTAAAGTACATAGTATAATCCTTAACCTAATTTCGTACGATTTTTTAAGACCGGCCAGAAATATAACTGTTTAATTCGTTGGGCGATTTCTTTTATGCCGAATTGGCCAGCATAAAGATTATTATAATACATTTCTAAAATTTAGTAATATACGGCCTTTTCACTTGGAATATATAAACAATTTCTTTATGTAATTAATCCTTTAATGCCGATATTTCATTAACAGATTTATTGGTATATCGTTTACGAGGCTTTTTGTATCAGATTATATTGGGGGTTGCGTTTTTAAATTATAAGAAAAAGGTTAAATAATATTTCCGGGACTGGCGATTAGATTAAGGTTTATAGCGTTTCCGTAATCGCTAGTTTAGCTAAGCCGTATTTTGTTATCCGCGCCCGTTTGTACGTAATTGCCTAAGTTAAAAGTTTACGTTGTTCGAGCCATTTTTCCGCGAAATTAATGCTACTTAACATTTCCGGTTCGGAAGATGCTAGGAATAACTTGAAATTTACCGTTAAGTTTCTTTCGAACGTAAGCAATAATATCAAGTTATCTGTTCTTTTTTAAGTATAATTAAGTCGTTTTAAAATTAAATTAGCCAGGTTTTGGTCTCTTAATTAATGTTTAATTACAAAATCAAAGAATTTAAGTAATATATATTACCAGGTTTATCTATTATGAAATTTTAAAATATTTACAGATTTTTGTAAGTTTCAATAATCTAATTTAACTTTTACGGCGTATTTGCTGCCTTCTAAATAATAATGCGAATATCCGAAAGATTTTACGTTGGCGATTATTTCCTCGACGGGCGTTCTGTAATTTAATTTTATATCGCTAAACAATTGCACATAAAACGTAATCAAATAATATTTTTCTTAATGATTTTTCTGTAAAAATGGTTTAGATATAATATATTTCGAGACGTCTGTTTTTATTAATATTTATTTCCTAAAGTCGAAATGCATTAAGAAAAGTATTTTGCTAAGTATAGTTACGAACTTTTTAAAAGGGTTTTTCGCTGGCTTATTTTAAAAGCTTTGTTTTAATTTCTCATTTGATGCAAGCTTTTTTAAATAACGAATTAAAGGAACCGTAATCCGTAAAAACACTTTAATAAAATGGCGTTGGAAGTTATAAAACATAATAAATTATTATATAGCATAAATAAATTCGAGCCACGGTTATTTCTGGAAGGTTTTTACTTTGGTCGGGTTTATAAAGATTTTTTCTTATAAGAGTACGTATTTAAGAAATTTAAAAAAAGATTAATAAAATTAATACTTGGCAAGTTTTACGTAAAGGTTAACATTTTATATTTTTCCGATTATCTCTTATAGATATTTCAAATAAAATTCTCTATTTGCTGAAAATATTGAATATATTATTAAGCTAAACGATATAAAACTAATTAAAAATGTTTTAAAAGGCTTAATAAATATAAGTTTGAAAACTGGTAGGGGTATTAATTAATTTTATAGGCAGAACATAGAATTTATAGTACCTATAACGTATACGAAACGCGATTTTTTATTCGTTACATGTTTTAATGCGGATTCGGTAATAAGTATTTTTAAGTCGATTTTTAAAAGATTTAGCTTTTGTAATAGGGTTAAGTCTCCCTAGAGGCGACGTGACTGTGTAGACAAAATTGGATAAAATGATAGACTACTACCTTAATTCCTAGGCTTCACTAAACCCATTCCTTTCGCAGACTGCCTTGTCCCGTTCCTATCCGCGTCGATTCTTGTCGAAATTCTGGACGGTCTTCGCAATCCGGAGCAGCCGGGCAAACTATCGCTCGTAGTTTTCCATACATCGTTCCAAAATCTGAACTTCGAAGTTGTTAAGCCGGTTACCGCCTTCTCTTTTTAGTTTCCCTTCCAGTTTCGCCAATATTCCGCTTATGATCGTTATACTTTCCGCTATATATTCTTGCAAAGATCGATTTCCGTTATTTTCGCGAATTAAATCGTATCCGAAAATTAACAACCGATGTCGATCATTATGGGAAAGATTTTTGGGATCGATAATGGTATCGATGGTTTTAGCCCGTCCGGTAATTTTGTGCGAATTATGTACCGTTAATACGACAGTTTCTGTGGAAATCCTGCGGTTACGGATTACCGGTATCGTATATTCGGACTTGCGCGGTATGTTGTTTTGGGTAATTCGAAAAGGCGTAGGAACGATCGAGCCGTAAAACTGGCAAGGTCTCGGAAAGATGCCAGCCTTTTATACGCAGTACGGCGCAGTTAAGGTTTACTATTAAGGTTTGCTTTTAAGGTTTATCCTTAAGGTTTACTGCGCAAAGCTTAATATCTCCTGAGTCATATTGACCCTGCCGAACCGTGGAGCCAGCGGGCATAAGGTTCATCAGGGTCGAAGCTTATTGGCAACTACGCATCAGTCGGCTTCAAAGTAAGGCTTTATGGGACTGAGATATTAATCTATTCTAACCGTGAAAAACCATTGATCAGTTATCGTGTTCGAAGGTACTGGGTATAGTATCTATCGTGCAAATTACATCGTGTAATGATTTTCTGTGTATTTGGCTCAGCCTGGAAAATAAGGCTTGAACCCATTCGACCTTGCGTAATACGGTTAAGCAGCTTGAAAATAAGTGTAAAAGTATCGCAACTTTTAATCGTCATATTTTTAAATTTAGATAATTTACATATAACGTAGTCTTTTATGCATTTTTGGTAGGAAAAATAAAGGGCCCCGCAGGGTTAGTTAATTTTCTAATCTTATTGCAGGTTTTTATTGATTCGATGTAAGCTTTTGTTGTGGTAATTCGTTATAAGTTAAAGAGTATATGGAAAAATAAAGGGCTTCAGTGCCAGGTAAAAGGTTAATCGCATAATTAATTTCTATTAAGCTAGGTAAAGTAATTGCATTAATATTAAAGAAGTTTGTATAATTTTGAATGATTTTAAAGAAGCTGTCGATAATTATAAGCTTCGAAGCGAAATTACTGTTTTTTTCGTTTTTAATATATACTGATTTTCGTAGAACAACAATTGCGTAATAAGTTGCCCGATTTTTGCAAGCTTATACAAAAGCTTTTAGCGAAAGTAGTTTGAAAAATAAGGTATAAAAACCGTGATACTATTGGTTTAAAGCCGAATTAAGAATAATATATTGGCTTATTAAAATTATTTATAATAATAAGATAAGACTTCCGTTCTTTCTTAAATTTCGATTAATAGTAATCTAATGACGTTTAATTTAATAGGTAATTCTTTTTTCGTTTCGAAAGCTATATTTAATCTAATAAAGTCCTTATCTAAGAATAACTATATTTTTAAATATATATAAGCTAATACTTCGATAAAGAGTTCATATTAACTTCTACTTTAAACTAAAACTATAACTAATTAAATCGGTACCGGCGCAGGAACTTAAATAATATTAATATATTTAAGTAATCTCTTTCCTAATAGAATAATTATATATAAGATATAAAAGATACGCGAAATAAAGACGAAAGAATGCAAGATCGAATGGGTTCAAGCCTTATTTTTCAAGCTGAGCCAAATACACAGAATATCATTACACGATGTAATTTGCAGGATATATACTATACCCAGTATCTTCGAACAGGATAACTGATCAATAGTTTTCACGGTTGGGATAAATTAATACTTCAATCCCATAAAGCCTCACTCTAAAGCTGACTGTTAGGCCCCCGTAAGCGCGCAACTTTTCGACTGATGTCGGCTTGGGAGGCTTATATACGTCGTTGCCGATAAGCTCGACTCTAATAAACCTTATGCCCGGTGGCTGGTTCAGCAGGGTCAAACTATATAACTTAAGAAATGTTAAACTTTACGCGGTAAACCTTAAAGCTAAACTTTAAAAATAAATCTTAGGAATAAACTTTAAGAATAAACTTTAAGAATAAACCTTAAGAATAAACCTTAAAGGAAAACCTTAACGGTAAACCTTAACTGCGTATAAAAGATTTTCTAAGCTCTCGTTAGTCTTATTCGATCGTTCTCACAGTTAAAAGGGAGATGTTAGTACGATAACCAGGTAAAAAGTACTTGGCACCAAACCACCTTTTCGAATTACCCAAGATGATATGCTGCGCAAGTCCGAATATACAATACCGGTAATCCGGAACCGCAGGATTTCAACAGACATCGTCTTATTAATGGTACACAATTTTTACCAAATTACCGGATGAACTAAAATTATTGATATTACTGTCGACCTAAAAAATCTTTTCCAAAAAGATCGACTTCGGCTTTTGATTTTCGGATACGATTTGATTCGAGAAAGTGACGGTAATCGATTTTTGCAATATTATATGCCGAAAAATATAACGATTATAACGGAATTATTGACGAAACTAGAAGGAGAAGACAGTAACCGGCTTCATAACTTCGACGTTCAGATTTTGGAACGATATATGCTGGAGAACTACGAGCGATAGTTTACCCGGCTGCTCCGGATTGCGAAGACCGTCCAGAATTTCGACAAGAATCGACGTGGATAGGAGCGGGACAAGGTAGTCTGCGAGAGGGATGGGTTTAGTGAAGCCTAGGAATTGAGGTAGCAATCTATCATTTTATCCAATTTTGTCTACACGGTTACGTCTCCTTTAGAGAGAAAAAACCAAAGAATAAAGGTTAGGTTTAAATCTAATAATTATATTTAAACCCTTATCCCGTTTTTCTGTTTCAGTTTTTTTAAGCAATAACCCCGAATATACTTTATTTTTCCATATTCGAAATAAGCATTGCTGTTAAAGTGAAAAGTCAGTTTTAGTTATAAAGTAAGGAGTTAAGTTTTCAGTTTTAAAGTTTTGTCGTTAGCAGTATAATTATAGGGCTGGTTACCATTCGAATTTTTTCGACTTTTCCAAAATTGTCGTTTTTTCGTCTGTTACGGCCCTTTTAGTTAAAAGTAAAAAGAGCATTTTATTAAAGTTTTATATTAATTTTGTTATTGAGACAATTTCGCTTAGTATCGAGATTTTTATCGTTATCTTTTTGCTGGCGTTTCTTGCTGGTTGCAGGATTACGATCCCCTTTTTTAGCGCTTTTTAGGAAGTCCTATCGCCGAGCCGCTAGGTTTATTATATCATTTCGCTTTTAAGGTAAATTATCTATATATTTTACTATCTTGTGTTTAAGGGCTAGAAGTAATTTGGCCCAAGAAGATTTTGCCCGGTTTTTTCTAACCTTTAAATTGTTTGTCAGCTTTTTAGCGATATAAGGTAATAATTGAATTTCCGGGAGTTTTGGCCCGGTTGATGGCGGGATTCCTTTAAATCGCTTGTTAATTTAGCTTTTTAGTTTTCCGATAATCGAATATATAACTTCGTTTATACTTTAAACGTTTCTTAATTATGCGTTAAACGTGTACTTTTTTAGTAGTTCCAAACTTAATTTGTATATTAAAAAGTTACTTATAATCCTGTTCTATCTTGTTTTATGCAAAAAGGATTTTGGGTTAACCTTTTCAGACTTTGCATGACGAACATTCGAAGACTACTTCGTATTTTTCGATTTAGGATTTCTATTTAGCGTAGTAAAACCGGAGCGATAACTTATCGTGTTCGAGTTGAATATGCTATTTTAAGTTTATATTTAGTTTCGATTTCGAATCGTTTAACGTTCGTTCCTAGCTCGCGGTGGATGTGTTCCCGTTATTTTCTTAGATGGATTACCCGAATTATGAGATGAGAGGTTATCTCCTTTGCAAGGAAGTCGTCGATTCTTTTTTAAGGTCCTTGATAGGCGGGCAACTTTTTTTATTAGCGCGGCTAGTTTTGAGCGTTTACGTCGGTGTTGCTTTATCTTTTTGTTATAGCGCTTTTATTGCTTTTACCTCCGATTTTTGGACTTCGTAGGCTTTTGATTGTCGGAAGCTGTATGTTGAGCTCGATTAGTTTCTGAGTAAGGATCTATAGGCGTATCGCTCGAGCTTCGTTGAAATTCCCGGCTGCTTTTACCAGGGTTTGTGTGATGGTTTTTCGAAAAGCCTTGGATAAAAGATTCGGCTATTATGTTATTCAAAGGTATGATGGTAAATGTATCAAGTGGTATAATTGCCATGATCAGGGTTATAGGTGACTTCTGTCAGATATAGGGGACATCAGTTGTGTTGTATTAGATGACTAGCTGCAGGCGCTCTAGAGCACGCACTCCTCATTTTATAAAGTCTAGTCACAGAACCTATATGTTTCGATCAAAGAGAACCTTTCCGTATATGGGGTGCTAGCGCACCTCCTGCTAGCTGACATACCCCCTTAACGCCTCGACACAGTTACGGCGTTAACTGTTATACTTTATCACTTCCTAAAGCTGCAGCGTTCCATTTCACCTTTTCTCCGACGATCGAATCCTCCTGATCAGCTAATTCCTCCTTTGAAATTACTCGTAGGTTGTTCTTCCGCCGATTAAGGGCTTCCGTAACATCCATTAATCCTAGTTGCCTTTTGAAATACCTAAAAGGTTTTCGTAATATGGCCTTTGTTAATCCATCAGCCAACATGTCGCCCGTAAGCATATAATCCATTTCAATTATGTCCTTCTTTGCGGCTTTTCGTAGCTAATAGTTATATATATCTATACGTCGTAACTTCGTCTATAACAAGGCGACATCGGCGTTAATAAACCAAATAATCTATCGATTATCGTACCCTATATTCAAAGCTCCTGCCTTTAAGGTAAATCCCGATTTTCTAATCAATCGAAATCTGAACAAGGCTTGTTTTACAGCCTACGCAAAAAATAATACTTCCGTTTTTATTATAAAAGTAATTATTATGTTTTGCTTGTTCGCCCGCTATCTTATTACTCCATTAAATAACCTTATAACATAAACTTAAAAGCTTTTTCGATCGATTATATTATCCGCAAAAGAAACGTCGCTTTAGGTATCCAACGAATCCTTACCCCCGAACTGCAACGCTAATATCATGGTTCCGATTAGGTATAATATAACTCGATTGGTAGCTTTGTAATACGCGTTGTTGGGGTTCAAGTTAAATCGGGCAAATCGGAACACCGTAAAGGTTATATCGGGTTGCGTATTAATTACCACGTACAAGATAAAACCGATCTTCTCCTGGTATCTGTTAACAAACCTTAAATAAGCTAAATCAGAATTCGGCAGTAGCTCGACGTTCGTTATTAATATATCTGGAAAGTTATTTAAACTTTTTTTGGGATTAATTTAACCTGTTTATTTATAAAGTTAAATTAGAAAAGCTAAATTTTTCTTTGAGCTTTATTTTTAATTATTTCGATCCTTAAGAATTATTATAGGTTTTCGCCTTTTGTAAAGTTATATCACTTCCTTATTTACTAAATCACCTAATCGACGAGGTCTTAATTTTTCTTACTATACGCCGTAACGATATCGTCTATAAAGAAAAAGATAAATATCCTTTGACGGATAAAACAATAAGATTTATAAGGAACGGAACTAAATTCCAAATTTTTAAACATCTCAGTAAATTTCTCTGCCAAAATAAAGTTAATTCCCTTAATCCATATAATACCTTCTTCATTAAAAGAATTTTACTACGATACAGGTATCTTAAAGGTATTTCTATATATACTTTATAGAGTGAGTCGGCGTTAACGAAAGCGTTTACCACGTTATATTATTTAAGCTTTATGTCTAATTTAGCCGCGATAACATTTAACGTTTTAAATAACTTTCCAGCTAAAGTAAATACGTATATATTATTACAAGCGTTCTTAAGCTATTAATCGCCTCGTACGACTAAACGTATCTTATATTTTTACAACCAACTATTCTTGTCGAACTTATAAACGTATACCTACATATACTTTAAAACCTATTTCCCTTTAGCAAAAAACTAATTAACAATTTCTTAAAACTACATCTTTTTATAACTTTATAAATAAGCCTTTTCGGACTTATGAAATGATTTCCTTAACAGGTATATATTTAGCTTTTTATAACTTCGGGGCGGTAACGGTGAATTACGCTTATATACCCGGTTTTACCACTTAAAAAATTTATGTATTTTCGTATCGAAATCTTTCCAATTAAAGTAACGCGTATTTCGGGTAATTAACTTCCCTAAACTTCCGCAACTTAGCGGCCGATTATCGATTATACTAACAAAGTAAACTAATCGTCCTGCGTTAAACGCGGTTTTCCATACTTTATAATGTTACCGATAACCATACTTTTAACGCAGAACGTACGGAAAATGTCAGCTAGCAGGGGTGCGCTAGCACCTATATCCGATAAGATTCCCTCTGATCGAAGCATATATATTCCGTAGCTAGACTTCTTCAAAGATTAGTACGCGTTGCGAGAAGGCACGTAACTAGTTAATTAATACAACACATCTGATGTCTCCTATATCTGACAATTAAAAGTTTCATTTGTTCCATTCGTGTTATTTATCAATTGATCAGGTATTGCTAAGACGATATAGGCTGTACATCAATAGCAATTATCTATATGGTTTATTAGCCATAATGGCGACCGTACCGTCGACGTCCGCAGTTATTTACACCGGTCCTAAGGACTGGAACAAATTCAAGAACGAATTTAAGACTAAAGCTAAGGGATATAACCTGTAGGATTATATTGATCTTGATTATAACGTTCTATAGCCTGTTAAACTTACAACACCCGTTATTGCCTCCTATCCAAAGAGACGAGTTCGCCAGACGACGCGGGTAGCTAATGCTTTTTCCGAAGGAATCTTATAAGTCGAAAAAATCGATTAGACGAGCTATTTAATAAATACCTTCGAGATGACGACCGAAGGTAGACAAGTTTGCAATTAGGATTTTACGATCTATACTTATTTAAACCGAAAATATAAGACCTTCTGAAAGAATTTTAAAAAACTTATAAAATGAATTCTTAATAGCGTTTTCTTATCGATTAAGCAAACCTACTTAAGCCCAGATAACGACCTTAAGAGTTAGTACGTTAAATTGCAACAATTGGGAAAGGTTTACGACAGCCGATTACTTATAAACATTAAACGCGAATACGAAGAACGATTAAAGCAGCCCCCGAAGGCCGTTAAAAGGTGTGATAAATGGATAGCGAAGTGGCAGGAAATTATGGTTTAAGGCCAGCGTTACGGGGTTCCCGAAATAACTATGCCAGTTATTTAGACGAATCAGCTACGTGCAGCAATAGCGCCGATTATACCTAGTTAGTCGAATTTATTTATGCTTTTTAAATAAGATGATATCTAAAAAGGAACGATTAATTACTTAAAAATTGGGGCGAATCTTTTAGACCATTGGTTTATAACGAATCCATAACAGTTAGCAAAAAACGTTAAATTAGCGTTCCTAACCTTCCATAAAGCCTTAGCAAACCCTTCCGATTAGGACGATTTTAATTAAGAAAAGATTAAGGATATTAATAATTAGTTACGTAATAGAACCTTTGAGAAAGGGCCGAAACGAGGCAGTCGTAAAGGATTCTAAGCAGGCCGAAATAGCAGTAGCAATAAGCGAAAACGCCAAAAGTTAAACGCATAAGAGATTCGGTGTAAAACGTGGCTAAACTTTACGCATACATTACCTTAATGTTATTACGCGTTTTTTAACAAAACTTCAGTAAAGTTTAAGCTTAATAAAGGAATTTTAGCACTGGTTTAGGATCGAATTGCTTCCGATTAATCCTTGAAGAAATAAATTAATCGTTTATCAAAAAACATAGGGAAATTAACAACCTAAAAGATAAATCAACTTTTAAAGAAAGTAAAACGAATTCTAGCGTACTTTTTGATTTCTGGTTAACGTAATACGATAAACGTCGCGTTTTACCCTTTAAAAAATTCGGCCATTTTGGACTTAAGGTTTACGATATATATTTTTAACCTGATTAATAGGTTTTTCAATTATAGGATAACAATCTAAGACGACGGTATATATGTAGGGAATAGCTTCGTTCCGATTAAAGGATACGAAAAAGTGGATATATTGCTTTAATGTTTTAAGAGCCTTAAAGCGTTACGTTTGTATAACGTAGCCTACTGCGAAAACTTTGTATGTAACCTAATATCTTTCCGGTAGCTTCGAAAAAAGGGGTATTGGAAGGATAACCGGAAAACCAATAATTTTATTCGAGATAAGTATAATTAGGTGGTTGCTACTTTGATAAACAAATTTAATTAGTTCGTTATTAAAGACATTAACGTAATAACTACCCATGCAGCCCTCGTATTCTACAGACAAAACGTTAACTTATATACAGCGAAATTATTACGAATCGGTAACGGTACGATATGGTACCTAAGATTAGGATATTTAAAGCCCGAAATAATCGCTTAGTTGCAGTCCTATATAAAAGAAATGCGCTTAAAGAGTTTTACAATAATCGAATTCTAAGCATATAACAAAGCGAAAGCCAAAAAGCAAATACGCCGCAAGCCGGAAAAAGGGAGTTTTTCGATTAGGATAGCAAATCGCCATCGACTTTACAGATTTCGAAGAAAACCTTAAAGGGTAAAAATATGTTATGTTTGCGACCGACAGGTACTTAGGATACATTTGAGATATTTACTTAAAAAACCGAAAGCAAAATATATTAATTACAGCGTTCCGATATTTCTTAAAGGTTTTAAAGAACCAGGATAAGGTCTTCCTATAGGTATTCGAATGCAATAACGAGATTTTAAAAAATTACTAGCTTCGAGATATGCTTTAATCGCCTTCTTTTAATATCAAACTTAAGCCCTTAACACCGTATACCTAGGCCTAGAACGGGGGTACACAACGTTTAGGGGATATAATTAAGGAAAAAACAACTATAATACGAAATAGCGTTAAGTTACCTTCGTTTTTAATCGTATACATTTTCAAAGCAGCAGTATATCTATATAACCGTACCCCCAAATACGCACTTTTTTGGCAAAGCCTATACGAGGCCTATTACACTTACTTAACGTACAGAAACGGCATTACAATACTTAATCGGAAGCTTCAGCAGGCCCACCTGCGAGTATATAGCTATATAGCCTATGCTATAACAGCTACCGCTATAAAGAAAAAATAGAGACTCCAAAAGCTGAATCCCAAAGTATGAATTGGGTTTTTCGTCGGTTACCGATCTAGGAATATCTACGAGATTTGGAACCTACTGATCAACAAAGTTATCGCCATTCGAAACGTATTATTTGACGAAAAGGCTATCTTTTCAAGTAATATTAAAAACCTAAAAAACGACCTTTTATACGTTACAGAAAAAAGACTATAAAGGTTACTGCGACAGGTAAAACTACTTAATCAGGGCCTAAGCTACCTAAATATATAAATATAAAAAAAACCAAAACTTAAACGGAACAATTTAGTTACCGGTTGGACAAGAAAAATAGCTTCAAAATGGCATAGGCGTACGAAACGTACGGAATGGGGAAAAATAAGCTTGCTTACATAGGATTAATTACCTTTATACGACTGTTGTATTCGAACTACTTCCGTCCTTTAGCCCATTACCTTTACTAACGTTTACTTTGATAACTGCTACGATTAATACGCCAGCGGAAATAATAAAGGTAGCCTTAAGTTCCTATCGTTTTATTTAACTAAAAGTAACGGTAAAAAACGAAGGTACCTTGCGGGTTATAAACGTAAGTTTCCTATACCTTCCGCGTCAAAAGGATAATTATCGGTACGATTACAAAATATAAAAAGCTGCGTTTAACGCAAAACGATTAATTTACTCTGTTAATACGATCGATAATCGGCCGGTAAGCTGCGGAAGTTTAAGGAAGCTAATTACCCGAAGTACGCGCTACCTTAATCGGAAAGGCTTCGATACGAAAATATATAAAATACCTAGATCGCGTAACCGGGTATATAAACGCGATTTATCGTTACCGCCGCGAAGCTATAAAAAGCTGAATACATACCCGTTAAGGGAGTTATTTCGTAAGGCCGAAAAGGTTCACTTATAAAGTTATAAAAAAATGCGATCCTAGAAAGTTATTAATTAGTTTTCTGCTAAAGGGAAATAAGTTCTAACGTATGTATAGGTATATGTTTACAATTGCAAAAATGTAAGGCACGTTTCATCGTACCGGGCGATCAACAGCTTAAAAACGCCTGTAATAATACATACGCATCCATTTTAGCTAAAAAATCGTTTAAACCCTTATCGCTATCGCGGCTAAGTTTGACCTAAATCTTAAGCAGTATAACGCGGTAAACGCTTTCGTTAACGCTAACCTACCTTATGAAGTATAAATAAAAACACCCTTAAAATACCCGTATCGGAGCAAGATTTTCCTAATCAGGAAGGCGTTATATAAATTAAAAAGGTTACCTTTGCTTTAGCAAAAGGAATTTCCTGGAATGCTTAAAAATTTAGAACTTAACCCCGTTTCTTATAAACTTTATTGTTTCATTCGTTAAAAAGTAGTTATCTTTTTTTTTATAACCGATATCGTTACGGCGTACCGCAAAAAAAATTAAGACCTCGTCGATCAGGTGATTCAGCAAATAAAGAAGCAATATACCCTTACAAAAAGCGAGGACCTACAGTAATTTCTAAAGATCGAAGGAATCAGAAATAAAACTAAAAGAAAGATCTAGCTTTCCTAATTTAACTTTATAAACAAACTAGTTAACCTAATCCTAAAAGAAAGTTTGAATAACCTCCCAGATACGCCAATAACGAACGTCGAACTTTTGCCGAATTCTGATTTAACTCATCCAAGGTCTGTTAATAGATACCAGAAAAAGATCGGTTCTATCTTATACGTAGCAGTTAATACGCAACCTAATATAACCTTTGCAGTATCCCGATTTGCCCGATTCAACCTGAACCCTAACGACGCGCATTACAAAGCTGCCGATCGGGTCATATTATACCTAATCGGGACCAAAACACTAGCGCTGCAGTTCGGAGTAAAGATTCGTTAAATATCTAAAACAACGCTTCCTTCGCGGACAATACGATCGATCGAAAAAGCTCACAAGCCTACGTTATAAAGCTATTTAAAGGAATAATAAGATGGCGAGCGAACAAGCAAAAGACAATAACTACTTCTACAACAAAAACGGAATTATTATCCCTTACGCAGGCTGCAAAACAAGCCTTATTCAGCTTTCGACTAATCAGAAAATTGAGAATCACCCTGGATACTGGACCGTTAAATATGTGGTACGACAATCGACAAACCATTCGGCTTATTAACGCCGACGTCGCCCTGTTACAGACAAAACTGCGGCATATAAATATATATAATCACTGGTTGCGAAAAGCCGCAAAAAGAAACATGATCAAAGTAGATTATACGCCTACGGGAGACATGTTAGTGTTACAAGAACAGGGGTTCTTGTCTGAAAGAGGCCAAGTCCTTAGAGGTTAACGCGGATGCGGCTGAACCTCGGACCAAAAAAAGGCTTGGCCCTTAAGGTGATCTAGTTGATCTAAGTGATCTGCTAGATCATTTAGATCACATAAATCCGCGACATACTTACTATGGAAGGTCGGATATATAATGGATGGATCTTCATATAAATAGCACCAGATTAATTTCGCTTTTTAGCTATCAATCTAAACCTTTAATTAAAAGTACCGTTTTCCGATTAAGGAAAAAATCCGTAAAACTTTTTAACGAACAAATTACTAAATTATTTTTCGTATTATTATTACCTGCAAATCAAAACCTTATTTCGGATATTGCTTATACCTCCAGGTAGATATATAACAAATTCGTTATATTTTGATAGCTTCTTAATTAATAGCCGACGAATAATTTAAGGCCTAATTAAGCAGAAACTTTCCTAAATACGGTAAAGACGATATTACAGAACGATATTTAAAAGATAAACAGCATATTCGATTACCGTTATTAATCAGTAAGGGATTAATAACCAAATTAAACGATCTATTACTTATTAAAGATATCCTTTTTTTAATCGACAATATGGCACTTTTTTTTACCCGATTTTAAAAAGGACCTTTTTCCTAACCCCAACAATAATCTTTTTTAACGAAGGAAACTATTAAAGTCCAGGATCCAAAAGCTGAAAAAGAAAAGGAAGAATAATTAAAAAAACAAAAAGGCAAAGAAAGAAAGCTTACCGTCGACGAAAAACTGGATATCTTGGCAACGGAACTTCATGCATTACGACAAGAAAATACCAAGCTTGCCCGATAGTTACAAACTAAAGAAAGGACTTTAACATTTTCCTTATTTAATGCGAACCAAACCCGTAAAGGTACAGTTCCCCCTTTTAGTTACCATAAAATGCCGGAAGTTAAAGGTTATAAGCTAACCCCTTTAAAACCTTATAATGGAATTACAAACGTAAAAGGATTCTTGGTCCAAGCCAGATTTTACCTTAAGTTTTACGAAAATTCTCTGACGGAAAATTACCAGAAGGTAATGGCCATTTTTTAGCTGCTTGCTGGAAAAGTTCTTTTATGGTTAAAACCCATTATAAACGACTACCTTATAAATTACCCTAACTAATTTTCCGACCTAATTAATTATATTTTCGGTAACTATAAACATTTTAAGGAAAAAATAAAAGCTTTATTTAAAAACTTCGACAAAAAACAGCATGCGGTCGAACAGTTACATCTTTTCCAGCAAACTAAGTTAACGGCTAAGTATACGACTAAGTTTAATCGCTTCGTATCGATTTCCAATTTTCCAAAAAACGCTTTGTTTTATCCCTTTTATAACGGCTTAAAATCGTAAGTTAAGGATAAAATATACAGGGTACCCAAAACTGGCCCTTTTTAGGATTATATTAACAAGATTATTATTGCCGATCGACGTACCTTTAAAAAGTACTTAAAAAAGAAAAGATCTGATAAAAAGAAAGATAACCAAAGTTTAAGCAATAAATTCCAAAAGGATAAAACCAAAGGCAGATCCCAGAAAAAAACAAGCATTACTTTAAAAAAGCCCAGGAAAAATAAATCAAATGTTAAATGTTTTAACTGTGGCAAAAAAGGCCATTACAAAAGCGAATGTCGCTTTCCAGCAAAAAGGGACTTTAAGAAAAAAAGGATTCCTTAACCCCAAAAAAAGGTTAAAATAACTAAACAAAAATTAGATAGCAAAAGTAAGAAAAAAAAGGAAATTAATTCTATTTCCTTCCAGCAAGAATTTACCATTACAACTATATATTACGAACAGAATAACGACCTAAAGTACGAGCGTTACCCGACTTATTAAAATCGAACAATTAAAACCTGCAAATATTATTCAAAACAAAAAACCTCCAGGATAACCATAAGGCTAAAATATATTTATTATTTAAATAAGCGGCGGTACAAAATGCACAATAAATATGGCCAGTTACGCCTTAATACAGTAATATACGATCCAACATCCTTAAAGCCCAATAAAGTTCCTAAAGTTAAAAAATCGACTCGCCCAAATATTACGGATATAAAACCAGTCCACGATTACGACCTACTTTACTTTTCCGTATATCATAATAATAATTATCTAACTTATTTCCGTACTAAGGAAGATAATAATTATTAGCCTAGATAAAATAAGGAAATACCTACCAAACCCGACGACGGATACAGATGCATCGAAATTCTCAAATAGCCGGAATACCCCCGATCTTACTACTTTCACCCCGAATTAGCCCAAAGCCAAAAGGCCATTACCTAAGGATACCTATGCTACGCCCTTATAATGTACATAATGCACGAAATCTTGGATATAGAAGCCGACCCTTTAAAGATCTTACCCCCAAAACTAAAACCCCTTCAAATATCGGAAATGAAAATTTCAAAATCAATTTGCCAAATCGGCAAAAAAAAGTGGTTTACTTACATAAATAATAAATATTCCAAATATACAATTAAAAAGGCTCGAAAATAAAAACGCCTTTTAACTAACAAAACCAACAAATCAAAAAACTACGCAAGCCCTCGAAATTAAGGCATCGAAAAATTCCAACCTACAAAACCTTATACGAGGCAAAAACTGGATAGCGCAATCAAATTAAAATTCCTCTCCAATATAAAAACAAAACGTTCAAAGCCATAATCGACTTAAAAGCAAAAAGAAACTTTATCTTACTATTAGTTGCTAAAAAATACCGGATTCCCTAAAAATACAAGCTAAAGTTATATAAATTATTTACAGTTAACAAAAGCCTATCCAAATATAAAAATAAACAAGTTCTTAAAGAAATAAAAAAACTCCTAATGCAAATTTAAAGATATTCAGAAAAAATCAAGCTGGACGTAGCCGACATTTCAGAATACGACGTCATACTTGGAATACCGTAATTCCGTTCCAACAACCCTTATATCGACTGGAAAACCCAGAAACTTTCTTAGAACTATCTTACAGTTTCTTCAAAAGAAAAGTTCCGAAAAATCTGCTATCTAATCCGAAAAACCAAAACAATGGACCCAACTGCTAAAGTACCCCCTAAATACCAAAGGTTCAAAAGATTATTTAAAAAACGAACACAAAAAAAGTTACCCGACCATAATTAATAGGATCACAAAATTTTTATCAAGGAAGGACACTACCCAAAATTCCACCAGATTTACCACATAAATCCAAAAAAGGCTAAGGCTTTGTAAAAAAGTCTGTAACGAAACTTTAAACGCGGATACATTTAAAAATTTAAATCTTCCGTAAGATACCCCGTTATAATAATACCAAAAATAAAAGATAAAAAAATCCGAATTAATAAAAATGGAAACCCCATGTACCGAAAAGTCCACGACTACCGACAGTTAAACGATATCACCATTAAAAATAAATACCCTTTTATTTTTATAAATACCATAAAGGAAAATATCAGCAAGGCCAAATAATTTACGGCGTTAAATCTACCAAACGGTTACTACTTAATCCGAATAACCAAAGGCGAAAAATAAAAAACCGCCTTTAAAACAATTTACGGACTCTACGAGTACAAAATAATACCCCAAGGATTTACTAATACCCCTAGCAATTTCCAACATATATTAATAACCGTTTTACGAAAGTTCCTTAATAAATTCGTATTTATCTACTTAAACAATATTTTCATTTATTCTAAAACCTTAAAAGAATACAAAAAACATATTACCCAAATACTAAAAACGCTTAAAAAGGCAAACTTATTAATTAATACTGAAAAAAGCGTATAACATACCCAGAAATTAAATTTTCTAAGCTTTACCATTACCCCAGGACAAATTTAAATCCAGGACTTTAAAATAAAAGCAATCAAAAATTGGCCGATTCCCAATAAAACGACCGTTACCGACGTCCGTCAATTTTTAAAATTTACGGGCTACGTACGCAACCTAATCAAGGATTTCGGAAAAATCGCCAAATCCTTAACGAACCTTATTACTAAAAAATATACTAAAAAGGAGTTCGAGTTCTTTAAAAAAGCCAAAAAAGCAATGCAAACATTTAAAAACCAAATCACCAGCGCCCTTATCATAAAACTGCCTAATTACAACAAAAAAAAACGACTAAAAACTAATACATTAAATAAAGCCCTAAAAACAGTCCTAAAACAACAAAAAAATAACGGAAAATAACACCCAGTTACCTATTACTCCAAAGCCCTAAAAGATGCAGAACTACGATACCCTATCTACGACAAAAAGTTATTAACAATTATTATAGCACTCAAAAAGTAGGAACCTTACCTCAATAAAACCAAAGAACCTTTTAACATCTACTCTAACCACAAAAATCTTACTCACTTCATAACAACCCAAGACCTTAACAAACGACATAAAAATTAAATAATTTTCCTATCCAAGTTCAATTTTAAAATCCATCATATCAAAAGCAAGGAAAACATCCAGGCGGATATCCTAAACCGAAAAGGAAATTACGATATTAAGGTCCCCAAACGACGCATGCAAATGCTGCAACCTACAAAGGAAAGAACCTTACAGTTATATAAAATACTAAAAAAACCTACCCCCAAACTTTTGGCTCAGTTCAAAAATTCCTACAATTCCGATAAGCAAAAAAAAATCAAACAATTAAAAAAACAATCCAAAAATTAACTACTATACCACGGGAAAGTTTATATCCCACGGAAACGACAAAAACAGTTTATTAAAAAATTTCATAAAAACCCGCTACATAAACATCAAGGAATTTTCAAAACAACCAAACGACTCCAGGAAAAGTATAACTTCCCAGAACTTAAAAGAACCGTCAAACAAGTAATTAAAAACTGCAACGTTTGCAATAAAGCCAAAGCAGCTTGCTACAAACCGTACAAACTGCTGCAACCCACCAAGATTCTAAACAAAACATGGAACATTATAACTTAAAACTTTATCACCGGCCTACCCCTATCCAAAAACCCCGTTACTAAAGTCCAGTACGACGGAATATAAGTAGTCGTCGACAGACTCACTAAATATAAATACTTCCTCCCTTTCAAAGGAAACACGATAGCAAAACAGTTAACCTACGCGTTCGTAAAATACTACCTTAATAAACATAAAATCCCTAAAAAAATTATTTTAAACAAAAACAAACTGTTTACTTCCAAATTTGGTACCAACTTTTTTAAACAAATTAACGTCAAACTTAAATTTTCTACAGCATATTACTCTTAAACCGATAAATAAACTAAATGATTAAACCAAACCTTAAAGCAATACCTAAAAAGTTATATCAACTACCAACAAAATAACTAGGTAAAACTGCTCCCATTAATACAAATAACCTATAACACGTCCGTTAACGAGGACATAGGCATTTCACCCCACACAGCCGTATATGGACAAAATGCAAAAACCCAACAACTAAAATAACCACTTAATAAAGCTCCGAAAATTACTTTAATAACTTCCAGAACAAAAACGATAATATCTAAAATCAAAACCATCCAAGCTCGCCTCAAAACAAAGCTACAATTTCTCCAACAACGAATAACTCAATACTACAACAAAAAAAAAATTAAAGGACCAATTCTATTAAAAGGAAACAAAGTCTATCTATTACGCCAAAAACAAAACGCAACCTTAAACATTTTACAAATCAAAACCAAAAAACCCAATAACAAACTTGATTTCAAAAAACTTGATCCGTTCAAAATCGACGAAGTCGTTTCCAAAACCAATTATCGACTGTCGTTACCCAAGATAATAAAGATACACCTTGTTTTCCATATTTCCTTGCTAAAATTAACGCCCAGTAACGCCCCGTTAAAAACAAACTTGGAAATCGAGGAAAACACCGACGAATACGAAATCGAAAAAATACTAAATTCAAAAATAATTAACAACAAAATCCAGTACTTAATCAAGTAAAAAAACTACCCACCTAAAAACAACACTTAAAAACCCTTCAAGCACTTAACGAATGCGAAGGACCTAATTAAAACGTTTCACCGCCAGAATCCTAACCGACCATCTTTAATGCGGCCAAGGTTACAGGCGACAACGGTCCGACCTCCAGATCCAAACCTTCGGCGCTCCAGTCGAAAAAGGCGGACGCCTCCATATTGGCATTAATCTTAGAAACAAACCGCGCTTACTTTTTTTCTATACGACGCTGCTCCTCTTTTAATTTCTCTTGCTTTTCTAATTAATCCAATTCGTAACTTTCCTTTAAAATAACGAAAGCCTTCTTTTTCAAAACGTCTTGCTGGAAACGTAAGCGTTTCAGTCGACCAAAAAGCTCCATTAATTTATCTTCTACTTTACGTTATTCCTTCTGCAACCGTTCTCGTTTTTCCCTAATTTTCATTAAAAAATTCATCTCCAATACGTTACAGGCCGGACGCTGACGACGGGTACAACAACTACAACTTAAAAGGTTAATTACAAAAAAGCAATCGATTTCCCTAAAGCGAATACAGTTCGAACAAAAGTTAACTTTGGAGCCGAATTTTTCAATATAATCCGCGCAGTTATTACGCGCCTTGCGTTAATTAAATCGAAGTTTTTTCTTTCCTTTTTCCTTTTAAATACGGCCTGTCATAATAAAATCAGCTAAAAAATCCCTATACTCTTTTTAATTACCAAAGGGGTTACTTACGGTTCTTATCTTTAGGACAAAAATCCTTAAAAAGGGGAAATGGTATTATAAAAACAAAGGTTCTTATTTAAAAAAGGCCAAATCCTTAAAGGTTAACGCGGATGCGGTTAAACCTCGGACCAAAAGAAAACTTGGCCTTTAAAGTAATTTAGTTAATCTAAGTAATCTGCCAGATTACTTAAATTACATAAATCCGCGACATACTTACTATAGAAGGTCGGATATATAATGGATAAATCCTTATATAAATAGCACCAGATTAATTTCGCTTTTTAGCTATCAATCTAAGCCTTCAGTTAAAGGTACTGTTCTCCGATTAAGGGAAAAGTCCGCAAACTCTTTAACGAACAAACTACTAAATCATTTCTCGTACTATTGTTACCTGCAAATCAAGACCCTATTTCGGATACTGCTCATACCTCCAGGTGGATGTATAACAGGTTCGTTACAGTTAGCTAATAGATTAATAAAGGCCCTGTTACGAAAACCTTTTAGGCACTTTAAAAAACAACTGGAATTAATAAATACTACGGAAGCCCTCAATCGGCGGAGGAACAACCTGCGAATAATTTCAGAAAAGGAATTAGCTGATTAGGAGAATTCGATCGCCGGAGAAGAGGTGAAATGGAATGCTGCGGCTTTAGGAAGTGATAAAGTGTGACGGTCAACGCCGTAACTGCGTCAGAGCGTTGAGGGGGTGTCTCAGCTAGCAGGGGTGCGCCAGCACCTATATCCGATAAGATTCTCTTTGATCGAAGCATATATGTTCCGTGGCTAGACTACTTCAAAGATCAGTACGCGTTGCGAGAAGGCACGCAACTAGCTAATTAATACAACACATCTGATGTCCTCTATATCTAACAGGAAACCTACGTCTATAACCCGTAAAGTACTTTCGTTTTTTACCGTTACTTTAGGTTAAACAAAACGATAAAAACTTAAAATTACCTTTATAACTTCCGCTGGCGCATTAATCGTAACAGTTATCGAAGTAAACCTTAATAAAGATAATAAGCTAAAAAACGGAAATGGTTCGAATACAGCAATCATTTAAAGGTAATTAGTTCCATACGAACAGGCTTATTTTTCCCCATTCCGTACGTCTCGTATATCTATATTACTTTAGAATTACCTTTTCTGTCCAACCGGTATCTAAATTATTCCGTTTAAGTCTTCGTTTTCTTTTTATATCTATATATTTAGGTAACCTGGGCCTTAATTAAGTAATTTTACTTATCGCAGTAACTTTTATAGCTTTTTTTCTATAACGTACAAAAAATCGGTTTTTAAATCTTTAATATCACCTAAAAAGATAGCCTTCTCGTTAAACAATACGTTTCGAATAACGGTAACCTTATTAATTAATAAGTTCCAAATTTCGTAAATATTCGTAAATTGGTAACCGACGAAAAACCCAATCCATGCCTTAAGGTTCAACTTTTAAAATCTTTGTTCTTTCTTTATAGCAGTAGTTGTTATAACATAGGCCATATAGCTATATATTTGCAGTTAAACCTATTAAGGCTTTCGATTAAGCATTATAACGCCGTTTTTATACGCTAGATAAATATAGTAAACTTCGTATAGGCTTTGCCAAAAAAATGCGTATTTAGGATTACGGTTATACAGATATACTGCTGCTTTAAAGATGTACAGAATCAAAAACGAAAGTAACTTAACGCTATTTCGCATCGCAATCGCTTTTTTCTTGATTATACCCCTTAAGCGTTTTGCACCCCCGTTCTGGGCCTAAGTTTAATACTGAAAAAAGACGATTCAAGCATATTTCGAAGCTGATAATTTTTTAAAATTTCGTTATCGTATTCGAACGCCTATGAAAAAATCTTATCCTGGTTTTTCAGAATCCATAGGAAATATCGGAACCCTGTAATTAATATATTTTGCTTTCGAATTTTCAGGTAAATATCCTAAATGTATCCTAAGTAACTATCAGTTGTAAACATAACATATTTGTATTCTTTAGGGTTTTTTTCGAAATCTGTAAAGTCGATAGCGATTTGCTATCCTAATCGGGAAGCTCCCTTTTTCGGCTCGCGGCGTATTAACTTTTTTCTTTCGCCTTGCTATATACTTGGTATTCGATTGTTGTAAAACCCTTTCGGCGAATTCCCTTTATATAAGATTGCAACTAGGCGATTAGTTCGGGCCTTAGATATCCTAGTTTTAGGTGCCATATCGTGCCGTTACCGACTTGCGGCGGTTTCGCTGTATATAAGTTAACGTTTCGTTTATAAGATGCAAAGGCTGTATAAGTAATTATTGCGCTAATATTTTCGATAACGAATTAATTAATTTTATTTATTAACGTAGCAACTACCTAATTATACTTATTTTGAATAAAACTATTAGTTTCCCAGTTATCCTACTAATACCTTTTTTTCCGGAGCTGCCGGAAAGATACCAGGTTATATGCGAAATTTTCGCAGTAGGCCATATTGTACAAACGTAACGCTTTGGAGCTTTTAAGGCTTTAAAGCAATATATCTACTTTTTCGTATCCTTTAATCGGAACGAAATTATTCTTTACGTATATACCGTCGCCTTAAATCGTTATCCTATAATTTAAAAATCTGCTGATTAAGTTAAAATATATATATAATAAACTCTAAGTTCAAAATAACCGAATTTCTTAAGGGGTAAAACGTAACGTTTATCGTACTGCATTAATTAAAAATTAAAAAATACGCTAAAACTTATTTTATTCTCTTTAGAAATTAATTTATTTTTTAAGTAGTTAATTTCTCTATATTTTTCGACAAACGATCGATTTTTTCCTTTAAGGATTAATCAAAAGTAATTCGATTCTAGATTAATATTAAAACTTCCTTATTAGGCTTAAATTCTGCTAAAGCTTTATTAAGAAACGGGTAATAATATTAAAGTAACGTATACCCAAAATTTAGGCACGTTTTGTACCGAATCTTTTATACGTTTAACTTTTAGCGCCTCCACTTATTGCTACTACTATTTCGGCTTACTTAAAATCTTCTACGACTGCTTCGTTTTGGCCCTTTTCTAAAGGTCCTATTACGTAGTTAATTATTAATATCCTTAATTCTTTTTTAATTAGGATCGTCTTAATTAAAGGGGTTTATTGGAACTTTATAAAAGGTCGGAAACGCTACTTTAACGTTTCTGGTTAACTGGTATAGATTTGTTATAATTGAGTAATTTAAAAAATTAACTTTAACCTTTAAATAATTAATCGTTCTATTTTCGATATTATTCCGTTTAAAAAGTATAAATAAGTTCGACTAATTAACCATAATCGGTATTATTATTATATATAACTAATTCGTCCAAATAATTTCGGAAATCCCGTAACGTTAACTTTAAGCTATAGTTTTTTGCTACTTTGCTATCCATTTATCAAACTTTTTAACGGCTTTCGGAACTTACTTTAATCGTTTTTCATATTTGCGTTTGATTTTTATAAATAATCGGCTGTCGTAGACTTTTTCTGATATTATAATTTAACGTACCAACCTTTAAAGTCGTTATTTGGGCTTAAGCAGGTTTGCTTAATCGATAAGGAAACGCAGTCAAGAACCTATTTCTTAAGCTCGTTGGAATTCTTTCGGAAGGTTTTGTATTTTCGGTTTAAGTAAGTATAAGTTGCAAAGTCCTAATTGTAGGCCTATCTGCCTTCAGTCGTTATTTCGAGGGCATTTATCGGATGGTTCGTATAATGGATTTCTTCGACTTGTAAGATTCCTTCGAAAGAAGCATTAGCTGCCCGCGTCGTCTGGCGAACTCGTCTCTTTGGATAAAAGGCAATAACGTGTGCTGTAGGTTTAACAGGCCATGAAACGTTCTAATTAGGATCAATATAATCCCACAGTTATATCCCTTAGCTTTGGTCTTGAATTCGTTCTTGAATTTGTCCCAGTCCTTAGGACTGGTATAGATGATTGCGGACGTCGTCGGTACGGTCGCCATTATGACTAATAAGTATGCAGATAATTGCTACTGATATGCAGCCTATATCGTCTCAGCAACAGCTGATCAATTAATGGATAACCCAAATTGAGCGAATAAGACTCTTAATTGTCAGATATAGGGAACATCAGTTGTGTTGTATTGGATGACTAGCTGCAGGCGCTCTAGAGCACGCACTCCTCATTTTATGGAGTCTAGTCACGGAACCCATATGCTCCGATCAGAGAGAACCTTTCCGTATATGGGGTGCTAGCGCACCCCCTGCTAGCTGACAACTTCGGGGTTGAAGAGTCTGAATTGTTACGGTAGAGCTTAAGTTAGATGTAGCCAGTCTATTCCTATGACGTAGGATTAGGATAGAACAGACTCTTGTCCCTTTATAAAGATAGATAGGGGCCTAGGGCCCTTATATAGAATGAAGGTAGTGAGGGGCTAAGGTAGAAAAGGGTAGGTTACGTAAGGTATGCCAGCCCTAGGCCTGCTGTGAGAATTTTAACCTCCGAATAGCGTAGGTTATATAGTTCCTTCGCCGTTTGAGGTTTTTTTGGCCCAGCCATTATTTCTAAAGATGGTATTTAACCGCCGGGAAAGGTACGATAATTTCTGTTCGACTGCCAAAGTTACTGTTTGCTAGATAAAATCGACCCGGCGGCATTTTAGAGCTTCGCGGTATAACATTTGCGAGGAGCTTGGAGTTATGCATAGAACCGTAAACGCCTGTTAATACGTAGTTAAAAGGTTTTATTATATTTTACAGCTGCGAATATATTTTCCAAGATAAAGTTTATCGGTTTTCGTTATTTGCGTTGCTTGCCTTTTTTAATAAAGGCGTGGATGTAAGTATTATTAATTGCTTCGATATACTTATTAAGTTGTTTTAACTTGGGGTTTAGGACGATCGAAGGCGTAAGATATTTCAGATTCAGTTGTTTTACGAAGGTACGAAAGAGCGTTATTATATACTTAAGAAGTTGGCGTACGATAAAGTGAATAGTATTTTACGAGGTTAGGAACCGATTAGCCGCTTTTTTTTTTGCGTTTCGTTAAAGGTTATAATATATAAGAACATTATAAGCCTTTAAGCAGCGGAGGTATAACTGGTGTTATTAAATTCGGTATGATTTTAAAGTTATTGTAATAGCAGGAAGAATTGAGGCTTCGTTATATAGAAGAGATATTTGAATCTTTGATTTGATTTATTTAGGATTATTTGCGCAAGCTTTTGTGAAGCTTTACGACCTTCCGGGTTATAAAATTTTTTTTCTGCTATAGGTAAGTATCGCCGGTCTTTCTTTTTTGTATTTTAACCTTTTGCAGTATACGCAAAGCCCGTATGATGGCGAAAGTAATCGCCGTGCGCCGAATTTGTTTTTGAATGAGAAGTTTTTCCATATTTTACGTTTTAAAACGATAAAAAGAGCTTCGAATTAATGGATTTATTACCTTAAAGCTTTAGAAAGCAAAGGTGACGCTTTTTAAGCGACTGTTGCTAACAGTCGTTTAGGGAGGCGTTACTTTCGTTGATTTCTGCCGCTGATCTTAGCCGTTTTAGGGACTCCGATAACTCCGGACGAAAAAATACATTGCGTTGGTTGAGTATGACTTGTGATCGACCCCCTTTACAAAACTACAGCTAAATGGGCTAGATTCGGTATTTAGCGTCTTGGCGAGGTATTTCGTACCCAGAATGCGGTGCCATTAAGCCATTAAGCCACTAATTGTGCCCCTAAGCCCGTTGTCGATCAGGCCCTCAGATTCCAGCTTTCCAGATGTTACCTCACTAAGAGTGTGATCGACAACGCTGTTAGCACATATTAGTGGCCTAATGGCCTATTGACCACCACCTCTTGGCAAAAGAGAATCAGCCAAGACGCTAAATACCGAATCTAGCCCATTTTGGATGTAGTTTTCGTAACGGCTGTCGCGAATAAGTCCTTCACACCCAAAGCAATGTACCTTTTTCGCCCGGAGTTATCGGAGTCCCTAGAATGGCTTAGATCAGTGGCAGAAATCAACGAAAATGGCGCTTCCTAAGCGACTGTTGCTAACAGTGGCTTAGGAAGCGCCACCTTTGCTTCATGAAGCTGTTGAGGGATAAATCAATCAATTCGTCAGCCAAGAAGGCGGTAACTCCTTCGGGTCTAAGTCCTTAAGTTGATACGAATGATACATTGTCAGTCCCTAGTTTTATTATTTATACTGATGTACACATGGTCAATAGGCCATTAGGCCCTTAAGAAGTTGTCGATCACACTCTAAAATCAGGCCCTATTTTTGCGGTTGTGGCTGCGCCTGCGGCGCAGCTGCGCAGCTGTGGCTAGGGCTTTGAAAAAAAGAACTGTAGCTTTTAGGTATCCCGCTAACCTAATTGGAACAATACCCACAAAAACACCCAAACCGCAAAAATAGGGCCTGATGGCAAGTTGTGATTTTTGGGGCTCAATTGCAGCAGTCCCATACAAATTTTCGAAAATCTGTTTGGAAACTCGCAAATAAAACGCCAAGAGAAAATTATTATAAAATAACCAAAAAATACTATTATATACAGCTTTGAAAAAGCTTTCTAATCATATATATCACTTCCGAATCGGGGCTGTTTTGGTGGAGATATTGGGGATCCAAGTCAAAATTCTCAATTGCAGCAAACCTTCCAACCGGGACGCCCTCATGGCTGCGACAACGCAACCACTGTATATATCATTGGGTCAGGGGCCTTCCAAGGATAATTCAGTATGGGAGAAGCCCATCCAGCTATTTTTTTAGCCGTACGGGTTGTGGTTGTTGCGTCGCAGCAAGGAGGGCGTTCCGGTCAATCAAGTCCAGAACCTTCTCATGGCTGCAACGCCATAACCACAACCCGTACGGCCGAAAAAAATTGATATACGGGCTTCTCCCATATAAAATGTACCTATGACGCCCGGTGCACCATGATGCGACCGATGGTTGTGCTGTTGCAGCCCTGAGGGCGTTGCGATCACCCATTTCCCGGACCCAAACTTAGCTGTATTAGCTGTATTTTCAATCCAAAAAAAAATGGAAAAAATTCCTGTATGTATATAAGCTTATATGTAACGCATATGTCAAGTGTCAAACTTATCGGATTTAAATTGATTAATTGGTAAATTGTTTTCCAATATTCGAATGTCCGGATAAGTTGAAATGGAAAAAGAGGTGTTGATTTTGTTAGGGGCGCTGCAAATAAGACCCCTGTTCGCACAACTACAACTCAGGCCTCGCTGGCTCGTTACAGGAATACAGCATTTGATTGGTTAATTTCTAGCGTCTTGGCGCAGTACATTGAAAAACTTTTGAAAGAATAGAGAACGAGCCAGAGAGGCCTGAGCTAGCTGAGGTAATCCAGATGTAGCGCAAATTGAAAAAGGCCTGCGAGTTTTATCGGGCGCCACACCAATCTGACCGCCAGGCTGAACAAGCTATTCACAGATGACCCTTTGAGAGACATGTTGAATATCTACAGCCGTGGTCTACGGCTGTCTGATGTCCTTCCTGTTGCTTCAATGACTCGGAACCTTTTGCGCTATTCACTAGGGTTGCTGGACAAGTGCGAGGCGTATGCAAACAATACCAGAGTGGGTATGTACGCATTGTCGAAGTTCAAGAGAACAGGTGGATTATTGACTTCTGCACCTGGTAGTATTTGAGCCGGGGATTCACAGAGATATGGAAGAATCCTCGCCAATGAGGCTGCGATGAGATGGGATCGAATCGGCTGTGAAAGTGGCCAATGAGGTCGTATCTCCCATATTTATGGAAGCGTTTGTCACCGACAGATGCGACTCATGCCAATGGATCCGTCTTCGTGGCCCTCATTGCTCTGGTTTGATGTCGATGATTGCCTCGCACGACATTATTCATGAAGGAATGTGGTTTCTGCTGTTTACTACAGCCGGTGTTAAAAGCACACGCTCTTGTCCGCCGGCATGCCCGCGTTTGTTAGGTTTCGAATATTGTGGTCTTTGACACAAAATAATAATTCGTCCTTTGTGGAGTTATGTTATAGACGGGCTGGTGATATTTGGTTCCGATGTGCTTCATACCACTGTGATTCTTTCGCAGTGTTTATTTTCGAATTGTTGTCGACATACGTCGCACCATGCCTCCGGCTTGTCGCGATATGCTCTTCCCTCGGCGTACCCGCATCTTCTGCCGTGGGAGCGTTGTCCTCCTTGAGAAGAGTGAAGAACTCGTCCGCCGTGGGGATTTCCATGCCACACGCCGCTGCTTGGCCAGTAGCACTTCCTGCCAACGTGCTTTTCACCGCTGTGACCCTTTAGCATTAATGCTGGTGGAAGTGGATGCCCCCCGGGTCTCCTTTTGGCCTCACCGCGAACGAGAGGCGAGCTCGGAATGGAACTCCTGGCCGCCCCAACACTTGCGCTTTTGAAGCTTGCAGTGACGGACTGGCGGCCTTTACGACAGGATTGGTCTTCACCACCGACCTGTCGGGGCTGGGGGTTGACAGGGTGAGACTGGTGAGAGGAGTTGAAAGAGGATCACGGTGCCGAACCGATAGTTACGCCGCGAGCCGCGGCAATCTCGGGCCAGGCGGCTGGCGGGATCTCGATCTTCGTCTCCGAGTAGCAGAGTATCTCCGCCATGAACTCTCCGTCCGCCGGACTCGCTGGTAGTGGCTGTGGGAGCAGGAGGGGGAACGGGAGAGAGAGAGGGAGCCAGAGCCGGAGCCGGAGTCGGACCCGCAGCGGAAGCTGAAGCGAGCAGCTGGTCCGTCTGAGGATTCATTGTTAGTGCGTTTGAAGTAGATAATGTGGATTCCCTGGCTATGGGGCCGCCGAGTAATGACTAAAATCACACTGGAGTCTGTATTAATAGGATCCACAAACGCAAGGAGGCGCGGAGTCTCGGACACGGGGGGTGATTCGGAGGGGGAGGGGATGCCAGCGGTGGCGCCCGGACGGCAGAGGGCCTGAACGGAATAGGGGTCGGCATCACATCGCTGCGGAGACGGATACGGCCCTCGCCACTGCTTTGTGCGAACGGTCTATACGGTACGATTCAACCTTGGAGAAGGGGAGTGCTCGTCATGACAAGTCTTGTCGTAATCGGTGAGGCTGTAGATATTGAAGTGGTGGGGCATAGCATCAGCGTCATTGTCCGGGCCAGCGATCTGGCGAGCGACTTGGTAACAGGATGAAAGGAAAGACACGGCGAAGGCGGTGGCAGGACAGCCAAAGGGGGGCACAGGAAAATTAAAAGGCTTGGTAGGGTGGTTAAGGGGGCGAGAGGAGGCCGGTCTTCGTCGGTTCCATTTCTCAGTCTGTTTGAATGGTGGATAATGTGGTTGCTGGGTACAGAGTTGCCGAGTTATGGTCAGAATGCAGTGAAACCTTCATTAACCTGGTTCAAAACAAACGCGAGGGGTCTTGGACACGGAGGGTGTGCCCTCCGACCCAGTCGATGGAGATGACGCAATAACCTCAAGACTTGATCTGCTTGTGGTTGATCCAGACGTGGAGGTGGTCTGAAAGTGACCTCTAGCGGTGAAGTTGCCCTCGGTCTTTCTCTCTTCTCCCGCTCCCTTGGCTCCTCCTTGGTGCCCTCGAACATGGTCTCTTGCTCCTTGGGAACCTCGGGGCGGCAGCCGGCACAAGCTCCTTCGACTTTGCTGGGCCGTCAGAGTCGGCGTCAACGACAGAGCCCTCCAGTGTTCGCACTAGGGATTCCGGAAGACTTGGCTATACCGGTATGCCCCCCCGGAAACAAGGAGATTTCGCTAAATGGTTCGCTGGCGGGTTTGGCGGGTCTTGGCACTTTTGATAGGAACTGCGGCAGGGACATCGACGGCGACAACGATGGAGCCGGCCCCGGAGGGAACCGTGCAACTCCAGGTACTGTGCTTATACCAATGGGATCTGTGCCACTTCCTTGGGAGAAAGATTCAAACCGCGACGGCTCATTGGTGATGGGAAATTTAGTATAGTTTCATGTGAACCTATCTCAAGCCCATCATTTTCAATGTCGGCTATCTGCATAGAGAAGTAATAGAGGGTTAGCGAGAATAGCTAGCTCATAAATGTACCATCTTAGGCTTGCTCGCTTTCAACGTAAGGCTAAGGTAGAACTAGGGTTCGACGGAAGAGGAAAGGTGACAGGAGTATTCGCTTATGTCGTCAATATAGCCTTGATTGCCGATAGAGTGTAAGTTATCGACCATAGTTCATTGTCTGGTATGCCGGGTAACAGAGCCGTAAAGAAATGAAGAAAGGAAGAGTTTGGTAGTGAGTTAGGTTCATGTGTTAATTGTCTCGTCTCTAGCCATCAACGTAGCCTAACTAGGTCGACATAGTCTGGATCGTTGGCTGTAACTCAATATTTGGCATGCTTTGTCAAATAGTTGTAGTAGAAAAGGGGAAAGTGCAGTTCGATTGTAGAAGAAATTATGTATTTACTCACGTCGTCGATGTAAACTTAAGTTGATGATATGGTCTAAACCGTCCACTATGGCATAGTCTAATATGCTTCATAAGAAAAGGTCTTAAAAGGGAAGGAAAAAGCTGGTTCTCTGGTAATAGGCCAGGGTTAAATATTTACTCACGTCGACGATATGGCCCTAAGTTGTCAATATAGTCTAAGCCGTTAACTATAAATTCTTGTCTGGGATATTGGGTAAGAAAAGTTGTAAAGCAGAAAAGAGTTAAGCTTAACCAAGTCAGGTTTAAGGAATCGCTCACAGTGCCGAGATGACCTTGGGTTGTTGATATAGCTTTGCGTTATTGATATAGTCCAAAAACATCGACCGACTGGCATGCTTCGGTTAATAAGGCCGTGAAAGGGGGAAAGTAGGGTTATGGTTGGACTTAACTCTTTACTCATGTCGTCGATGTAGTATTGGTCGTTGGCTATGACACATATGTGGGAATTCAAAGGAATTCAAAGGAAGTCAAAGGATTTGGCTGGACTTTTAGCTGGATTCGGCTATATAGCTGCATACGGCTATATAGGGGTTCCGAATTCGCCAGGGACAAAAGGATCATCTATCAAAAACTTCTTTGAAGCTTTGTTATATAAGATTATTTTGTTCTATTCGCATTAGGAAGGCGTCGAAGTGTATATATAGGGGCTTAGCAACCCGTTGCTAAGCCCAGTGTTTCTAGTTCATCATCGATCATCACCAATCATCGAGTCTGATTACCCCTATTCAAATACACACTTATTTTCCAGCTGCATTACGACGAGAGTCTACCCTACAGATATCCTAAGTCTACCCTGCAGAGATTCGCATACTAAAACGTCCCGGGTAGCCTCATCATCAGCTCACGACGCCTCCCTCCTTGATGCTCAACAACATAGCTAAACAGGGTGATAGGAAGGAAAAGAGGGGCAGGATAAACAACATGGCAGGATAGATAAAAGGACTTTTGGTTTGTTAGAAGCGTTATCCTGCGCCAAGGCGTAGAGACTAATCTAGCATTGTGGTAGCTATATGTCTTTAGGCCTTTATAATTGCAAGAAAGGTATAGTTGCCGGTAAAACTTGAGAGTGTATGCGTAGAGAAGAACGTAATGTGAATGTCGGATGAACTGCTTGGCTCTGAGTTTGCGACGGGTTGTGAGAGGGTCGATGTTTCAGTATGACGGGAGGAGCAGCGGTGGGAAAGAAAGAGTGGTGATTGGAAAGGAAGAACGGTGGTGGGAAAGGAATAGTGGTGGCGGAAAAGGAAGGATGCGTTTGCAAAAGGGATAATGTTTTGTGTTTATATAAGAAAAGGTGATACCTTGTCTGGCGGCTGCTGAAAAGGGAAGTAATAATAGAAACGATAAAGCAGAATGTACAAGGCAAAAGCTGCTGCTATAGAACTGGCAAGGGATAGGCATAGGCTATAATAATATAGTAGTTATTAGCACTCATTTTGTCGTCGAGGTGAGAAAAAGTGAAGTGTTGCTATGCAACTATTGGACGGTTAAAGGCAGGCCATGGTATAACGTAGTGGTTATTGTTTCTCACGTTTTTGTCGAGTTAAGAGGTAAAATAATTGCAATGTAGCCCGTAGGGCTAGTTATAATATAATGCTGTAATTGCTAGTCATCACGTCGTCGTCATATTGAGTGAAAGAACTGCAAGACAGCTGGTAGGGCTGGCCATAGTATAAAGGAGTAATTCTTGGCGTTTTACGTTGTTGTCGAGTAAGAATAGAATAAAGAATCTACTACGCAGATAATAAGAAATAGTTGCAGGTCATAAAGAAAACGTAGTGGTTGGCACACACATCGCCGTCGAGTAAGGAGAGAGTAAAGAAGCCACAGTGAACTGGAGAAGGGATAGGAACGGGTCATAATGTACTGCAGCAGTTATTGGCTGTTACGTCATCGTCGAGTGAGGAAGAAGGAATTAAGAGATCATAGGTAATAGTACGTCTAAGAATATCTATGGCATTATGTTTAAGCTAGTCCAAGGTAACAAGTCCGAACTCTTAAATTAAAAGTGAAGGGTACTTTAACAAATACAGCAAATTACGTTCTAGATTGTGTATGGGAATAATAAACGTAATACATAACACTTCAAAAATACCGTAGTTAAAATGGGCGTTAGAGATATTAGGAAATCCTTGAAGAGATTTGTAAGAAATGTATCCCTTGTTCAAGGCAAAGGAGGATTGCATTAGCAGACTGCGACTACGAAGTCAATGCCTGAAAAGTATCAAAATAGCAACAAGTCTCTTGATACAGTGTCAGAGAAAATGGTGAAGTACAGAGTGAAAAGCAGAAGAAGTAGCCTAGCTAATGGTTCGTAGTATAGGTAGTAAAATAGATAACCATTAACGCCTGTCTTTCCCTAATTACTCGGGGCGAAGCCCTTTTATATATATACAAACCGGACCCTTACCGGTAAGGCGCTGGGCCCTAGAAAGGGGGTTATACTTTAGTACCTAACAAAGTTACCCCCTCTACAGTGCTCCTGTCTTTAGGAGTACCGCTGGGACCGCGCTATAGGCTCGAAAGAAGGATACCGGTAAGCCGCGGTAGCTTTCGAAAGTAAAGGTATCGTAAATTAAATTCAGAGAAGACGTAAGGCAAGGTAAGTTGCACCCCTAGGCATTAGATAATCGGATATAGGCTAGTTTCCAAACCCTGCGTTATCCAAAATCAATTTTTTCGCTTCATTTCTTTCCGTTTTCCCATATTACCACCATTATTATTACTATCAGCAGTAACGTAACAGCAACAATAGCAACAGTAGCAGCAACAATAATAACAACAACAATAATAATAATAACAATAATAGCACCATACCTTTCCGTGCCGTACCGTACTTCGGCTGCCTCGATAGCTTATACCATTGGACTTCCGGGCCTGCGCCTATCTGCGCAGACGACTAATGTACGTATATTTCTTGCTTCTGCCCCGAAAGAGGGTTATTGCTACGCAGCTAAGGCCTAAAAGTGCAGCGGCTAACGCGTATACTTAGCGGCCTCGAATAAGTGTGGCCATTACAAGGCCCAGGGCAAGCTTTGCATTGCTGTAAGTTGTTTTCTATGGCCCGTTAGGCCAGGCCGTCGGTACCGTTACTAACTTACAGCCGATAGCCTATTGGCGCCTTAAAGGCGCGTACTATTAGCCTTATTGCGGCGATGGCCGTTAACCCTGGTACCCCTAGCGTAAGTACCTCGTTAACTGCAGCCTCGCTATAGATTCGTTGTTAATAAGGTGCAGTATTATGACCTAACCAGATTGGTTTCCGGATACGGTCGCCCAGCCTATGCCAAGAAATCACGTAATGTGGATTAAGATGGATGTTTTAATCCATCTTTATCCTTTAATGTAGATTAGAATGGATGTTTTAATTTATCTTTATCCTTTGATATGGATTAAGATGAATGTTTTAATCCATCTTTATCCGCCCGAAATAACTGAAGATATATACGATCGTTATTTCCATAGTTTAGATAGCTTTAGCTTGCAATAATAATTAGTTACTTAAATCGATATTTATTATTACCAGACGTAACTATTACTTTATTGCTTAGATTTTTACGGTATTACTGTTAATATAAACCGTACGACTAGGTTTAATAATTGGTTAAGCTTATAGCCGTTATACGTTGCAAGCTTTTATTTAGTAATACCGTTAGACTTTAAGCAATACCCTTAATACCATATCTCGGCGCCCTAAACCCTAACAACAACCTTTTGCAGTCCTTAAAAAAAACTTTAGCGATAAATAAATGCAGGAAATGCTTAAGGCATCCCAAACCGTTAGCCCCGACAAAGGCAAGGGACCAGCGGAAAAAGAAACCGTATAACTTCTTAGCCAGGAAAAGGTTATTGAACGAATGAACGATATATTCGAACAAATGCGATAACTTTATCAAGAAAACGTTTAACTTAAGGAACGGCTGGACGGTACTGTCGCCGGAAAAGAACTAGGTCAAATCGTTAAACTACTTAAGCCCGACCTTTTCGACGGAACTTCGACCCAGCTGCAACTGTTCTTAACTTAATGTCGAACGTATTTCCGTTATTTCCTTATTACATTAACACATAACGCGGTTCGAGTTAGTTTCGCAGCAGGACGATTTACCGGTAACGCAGCCAAATAATACGAACCCGTTTTACGAAAATATATTTCTGTAATACCGGAAGAACAAACAAAAATAATCCAACGAATTTACAGTAGTTATAAAGAATTTAAAAAAACGCTTAAAAAAGTATTCGGAATGGTAAACGAAAAAATGAAAGCAGAAATGCAAATTAAAAACCTGTACCAAAAAGAGTTAGCATTTAACTATGGCAACACCTTAATCCAATTGGCGTCGAAACTAAACTGGAACCAGGAAGCGTTAATAACCAGGTTTTTCGATGGTTTTAAAAGGGAGGTTCAGGAAAAACTGTTTAAAAAAAATCGACCTTAGCATTTGGTAAATTATATTGCGATAATAGTTAAAATTAACGATAAACAATATACCTGGAAAATTCGGTATTCCAAAAAACGTAACAACAATAAGCCCCGATACCCCGCCAACATTTTAGCACCAAGATAAATTAATACCTTTTATAAGATTTAATCTGGGCCTATAAAGTTGGAAGCTATTTAACCCAAAGATAAGAAAACATTTACCTGCTATAACTGCAGCAAACCTGGACATATTGCGCGGAAGTGCAAAAGCTAAAAAAAGGTATATTAAGTTTTAATCCCTAAAAATCAGCACAAAAAGGAATCGGGTAATAGGAAAATAATTAATATAATTCGAATTAAAGATAGCGGCGAACCCTTATCGCTCGAAATACGACAAAGATTGCAAAAAGCAAAGAAGTTATCCCAGGCAGCGGCCAAAAAAGCCAAGAATACCGAGCTCGCCGTGGCCCAGTAAATAAGAAAACATGAAAAGTGGGCAGAATTAGTCGAAGATATACCAACGACCTACGCATAAAGGAAACGATAACAGTTCGCTAATTAAGCTAAAATCCATATCTAGTTGCGAGAATACCAAACGTGGACAAAGAATCTGTACCTAGGGAAGGCCAATCGATATGGAAAGATCCCCGCCGTTAACTATAGACGTCCGTATTGCGAAATACATAAAGACGAAAAGGAATATATCGTACGAAGAATTATTCGCATGTAGCGATAAGGGTTTGATTTCCACAGCCGAATTGGAAGCGACCTAAGGGACCAAAGGTGGTACCGTTACATTCGCGAAATGGTAATAATGGAGGAAATCGACGAACTAGCAGCAACAAAAAGCTGGCTAGAAGAAAAGTACTGTTTAGCAGGAGAGTTCCAGTGCTACTATAACTGGTGTAATTACCAAATACAAGAAGAACTAATCCAGAGGACGGTAAAGAAGTATTGCCAGAAAATGATTACCGACCTGGGAATCCAGTTAGCCCATACGAGGGACCTAGAAAAATAAGCAGCCATACAAAACGAAATTCGCTTTTTTTTAAATGAAAGTTGGAAAATCCCAAAACCAAAGTATATTACTAAAGAAGCGTTCCATAATTAAGTGGAGTACTTGATAACGACGTTACGCTTACAAAAAAGCAACTAAAATGAATCCAAAATAAGAATAAGAAATTCGGAAAACGAATTTAATAATTCGAAAATAACCTAAAAGGTCCAAACCATTTGTAATAAGCCCCCAGGATAGCAAAAAGAACGAAGGTAAATAACAATACCTTAAAAGGGTTTTAAACGCAATAAAAGCAATACGAAAAAAGCCTATTACGGTTAAAGTACGAATCAAGAATAAACGATATACTGCATTTGTAAACTGCGGAACGTAAAAAGGCAATTATATTGCCCCAGAAATAGTTAACGAGTTACAGCTACCATGGAAAAATAAGGAACATCTTTACAAGGTCGAAAACGCCGAAAGTTAGTTATTCGGCTATAACGATAAATAAGTCCGTTACGAAATTAATTACCTTAAAACCTTTATCGAAGGAAGAAAATAAATTATCAGTTTCGACGTTATCGGCATCGAGGATTATAACATAATTTTAGGGTTACTATAGTTAAAACAGTATAACCCGGCCATTAATTAAAAAACTTACGAAATGGATTATAATTTATTTTTTATAAATAAGTTAAAAAACGAAAGATTTTAATATTCGATCGATAAAGTAAACGAATGTAAGCATAAAGATACGATAAAAACCTTATTACCAAAAAACATACGATATATCAAAAAAAAAAGGCATAACCGAAAAATACGACGCATTATCGCCAACCTCAAAGCAAAATTCAGATAAATAAATAACGATTTAAAACGACCGCCCGAAAGGTTACCGGAATAAATAACTAAGATATTTCCATAGTACTACAGGTATAACAAGTTATTTAACAAAAAACTTAACACCAAATTACCAAAGTATAACGAATAAAATTACAAAATAATCCTTAAAGATAGCAAAAATACTGCTTTTTATCCGATATACAACCTGAATTATGCTAAATTGTATGTACTTCGCGATTATCTAAAGGACAAACTTCAAAAAGGATAAATTCGACGTTTTAAATTATTAGCCGGATATCTTATGTTTTTCGTACCAAAAAAAGAAGGAAAGTTTCGGTTAATAATGGATTATCGACAACTAAACGATATCACGGTTAAGGATAAAACGTTATTATTACTAATTACCGAAATAAAAGATCGCTTATACGAAGCAAAATAATTTACAATTATCGACTTTCGAAATAGTTATAACATAATACGAATTAAGGAAGAACATAAATAAAAGATAACCTTTAAAACGAAATATGGCTTATATAAATACTTGGTTACCCTTATGGAATTAACCAATGCGCCGGTAACCTTTTAGCGAATGATAAATTATATATTAAAAGAACATTTGAATATTTTTGTTATCTGCTATCTCGACGATATTCTTATTTACTTAAAAACGGAAAAAAGTACGAAAAATACGTTTATCAGGTTTTGAAAATATTGCAAAACGCCAAACTTTTAGTTAATACCGAAAAAAATCACTTTTATTAACAAAAAATCGAATTCCTAAAACACATTATTACGCCAGGACAAATTCGCATAAACCTAAAAAAGTTATTAACGGTTAAAGATTAGGCGCAACCCATTAACGTTAAAAAGATATAAGCATTTTTTGGATTCGCTAATTATTACCGACGATTTATACGCAACTTTAGTAAAATGGCTATGCTATTAACGGAACTTATTAAAAAAAATAAACTATTTAAATAAAGCCCTAAAAAAGAAATAGCTTTCTAGCAAATTAAGAACGCCTTTACCAATAAGCTAATGCTGATTATATATAACCTAAAGCGATTAATTAAGTTAAAAACCGATATTTCGGATTATGCTTTAAAAGTTATAATCGGATATCGAAATAATTAAGGAAAATTTTACCTTATCGTATTTTACTTTTATAAGTTACATAAAGCTAAACTAAATTATCCCATTTACGATAAAAAATTCCTAGCTATTATTAACGCCTTTAAGGAATTTAAATATTACCTTAAAAGCAATATGTACCAAATTAAGATATATACGGATCATAAAAACATTATACATTTCTTTACGACATAAGAACTTATCGGAAAACAATTACGTTACGCAGAAAACTTTTCCGAATATAATTACGTCATCATTTATCGCAAGGGCTTAAAAAATGGCAAAGCAAACGCATTTAGCAAACGACCTGACCTGGAAAAACCTAAGGTTAAGGTATAACAGATAATCTTCGACGTTACACCCGAAGGACACCTAAAACAACGACGAATTGCTATAATATGAATAATACCGGCTAACTTACATTAACGCATTCAATAATACAATACCAGTTAATTAATAAAATACCAGATAAATAAAATACAAATACCCGAGGACCTATAAAAGGACTTAACGCGGGAAATATACGAATACCGGCTACATAAATACCTTGGAATCCACAAAACCTTAAAACGATTATAACGAACATATTACTTCCCCAAAATAAAGGTTACGGTATAAAAAGTAATACGGCAATGCTACATTTGCGATAAAGCAAAAGCACGACGACATAAGCCTTACGAAAAACTGTAACTATTACTAATCGCTAAACAACTATAGGATTTAATTACGTTTAATTTTATTATTAAACTTCCTTTGTTAAAAAACCCGGCTATAAAAGTATATTACGACAGCATTTTCGTAATCGTAAATCGATTTACGAAATTTTTTTATTTCTTACTTTACAACGAAAATACTAATGCAGAACAACTTGCATACATTTTCCTTAAATATATTTTCAGCATTTACGGATTCCCGATAAAAATAATATTAAATAAAAGTATTATCTTTATTTCAAAATTTTGGTAAGAACTAATAACCCAATTTGGATTAAATTACAAATTATTTAATACATTTAAACTTTAAATAAATAGATAAACAAAAAGAATTAACCAAACGTTAAAAACGTACTTACGATATTACATTAATTACAAACAAAACAACTGGGTTAAAAAGTTACCAGTTGTACAGTTAGCTTATAATACTAGTTACCATGAAAGCATTAAGACAATACCAACAACTGCCAATTTTGGATTTATATTTGAAGTTTACTGAAATTTACAGAAAAATAAACCAACTAACGTTAAAGCAATTTTTATATCGGAACAGCTAAAATAATTATACGTGGAAATAAAGTTTGAACTCGAATTCGTACGCAACCAAATAAGCAAATATTATAACTAGAAAAGGTTGAAAGAATTAACCTTTTCGAAGGGAAAAATGGTTTACCTAATTACCAAAAATATTTAAATTAAAAAATTAAATAAAAAATTCGACTTTAAGTATATCGGCTTATATAAGATTATTAAAAAAATTTCAAAAAATAACTATAAATTGGAGCTGTTAACAAGGGTTAAGTTTTATCTAATCTTTTATATTTCCTTATTAAAATTAGCAGTTAATACGATTAAAATTTATACGGAACAAAAAGACGAAGCAGAAAAAGAGTTACTTAAGTACGAGGCAGAAAAAATACTGGATATACGAAAAGAGGAAAGATTTACCCAGTATCTGATTAAATAAAAAAATTATCCAGATTTTGAAAATATCTGGGAACCCGCAAAGAACCTTATAAACGCTTAGCGTTTTTTGAAGAACTTTTACCAACAGCGTTAACGTCCGCAAAGTTGAAGTTATCAAAGGACGGACTTTATAAAACGGCTTTTTGGTTAAGCGCCTTAAATGCAGAAAATAGCTGCTGCTATTCCTGTTCGAAACGTTTTTATGCTTTAAGTTTATCCAGAAAAATAACGCCGCGACGAATTAACTTTAACGCCTTGTTTTTTAGTATAACCTGTTGTTTTTTTAAACGCAGCAAACGAAACATAACCTTTAATATTCGTTTAAAAGCGTATTGCATATTTTATTAAACTTGGACGAGTTCGGCTTTGGCAACCTGCTGCGCCAAGTCGAAACGGTCCTTTTTACGATTAACATTATTTAAGGAAAAAAGGGGAACGCCGGAATTATCGTATTTGCGGTTATGAAGGATATATTCGTAGTAACGGCAAAGGTTTTTAATTATGTTACAGGTAGAGCTATTATTAAAGCAGAGCGTATACGGCATTACTTCCGAACCAAATTTTTCGATATACGCAGTAAACGAAATATTACTTTCTTTTTAATTAGGGCAATTACGTGGCTTACGGTTAGCTAGGCGACCCGATATAGTGGAAGAAAAAAACGTACCAAAAAATAATTTTTAAAAGTAAAAATTTAAAGGAAAGGAAAATTATATTATAACCTAACTAAATTGGTTTCCGGATACGGTCGCCCCGCTTATGCCAAAAAATTACGTAATGTGGATTAAAATAAATGTTTTAATCCATTTTTATCTTTTAATATGGATTAAGATGGATGTTTTAATTTATTTTCATCCTTTAATATGGATTAAGATGGATGTTTTAATCCATCTTTATCCGCCCGAGATAGCTGAAAATATATACGATCGTTATTTCCATAATTTAAATAACTTCAGCTTGCAATAACAATTAGTTACCCAGATCGACATTTGCTATTACCAGACGTAACTATCACTTTATTGCTCAGATTCCCACGGTATTACTGCCAACATAAACCGTACGACTAGGTTTAATAGTTGGTTAAGCCCATAGCCGTCACATGCAGCAAGCTGTAAAGGTGGCCTAGGTAGCCGTAAAGAAGGCCTTGCAGGGCAGGAAGGCCGCCGCCGTTATGCCTGCTGCCAAAAAGGCAAAGGCCGATGCTGCCGCTACCTCCGAGCGGCAGGAAAGCAAGCGCCTCGCTGCTGAACGCCTGGCCGCGGCTGCCGAGAAAACTGCCAAGGCCGTTGACGATGCCGTCGATTACGCCGCCGAGCTCGCGGCTAAGCAGAAGCGAGCTGCCGACGTTTTCGAAGGTATTTAGAAGGGATTAGTTATTTTTCAAAAGTTTTACTATAAGGTTGTACGTATTTTTTCCGTATTCCATACATAATTCGGAGGTGCTTTACTGTTAATATACCGTTACTTAAAATGCCGACGCCTTATAAGTACCTTTTTACAAAGGTTTAACTTTTCCGTTTAAGAATAAGGGAAAAAAAAGGTTGCGGAAAAGTAGGGAAGTGGTCGTTGTTAGATTGCCGCTTGTTTTGTATCATGGTTTTTTGATTTTTCAGATATCCGGCCGGAATGCCGCCGGAGTTTTGCTAGTAATTAGTAACCTACTGCCTAGAGAAATATAATAATTGTTTTTGTTTTGCCTTATTTTTAAGCTTTTGTCGTTTTTTTTCGTACTTTCGTTTAATATTTTCGCTTACGTTATCCGTCGGCTTTTAAGAATTGTCGTTACTGTTATACTCTTTTTACTGTATTAAGTATTGCCTATTACGGCCGTATTTTTTATGGTTAAGTATTTTGTTTATTTTATATACATTACCTTTTTCCGGTTTCATTTTTTGCTTTGCCGGTAGCTTACCGTCTTTAACGTAAAACGGTTTTAAAAAGTTTATTGGAAACGTATTATGGATTTTGTATCGGTCCGAAAGCTTTAATTTGTAAGTTAAGTTATAATAGCTTATCGGTTTTCTTATTTCGAACGGTTTTAAGTATTTATTTACGAACCTTTTATAAAGTTATTTTTAATTAATGTTTTTTGTAAAAAAAAAAAAATTAATTACTTTACTTTAAATAATTATTGCGTACGGCATATATTATATTATTTAACATACTGCTTATTGCTTTTTTTTAACAAACGGGTAATTTTTTCTTTGTCCGTTTATAACTTTTTCGCTTTTTCCGACGTTTTTATTACGTTAGCTTTTGCCGATTTTCTTTTAAAATCGAAAAGGTTGCGCGGATAGTAACTATAAAATACGTAAGCTGGCGTTTGTTTATAGGTTAAATATATTAATATATTATACGTTTATTCCGTTAACGGAAGTTTTTCGGCTTAATTATTTTATTTGTAATTATAAAAAACTTGCAGGTAATAATTTAAGTTTTAATTTTATTTTTTTTATCTGGCCGTCCGTTTGCGGGTAAAATGCTATACTTAATCGCTTTTAAACTGCTAAACGATAATATAGAGTTACTCAAAAGCGGTTAATAAATAATAAGTTTTTATTTAATATAACGTCCCACACAAGCGAGCTGGCCACACAAGCGAGCTGGCCAAATTTCGCAACTTTCCAACCATCCAACTTTCATCACTTATTGTTTAACGTTACAACGTGGAACGTTTTACAAAAGAAGCCAGAATGAACTTAGCCGTTCAGGCTAAAAAGATGAATCTAAAATTAAGTTATAACAAGCTTAGTTCTGTATATAAAGTTCCTGCATTTACTTTGAAGACGCGATATTACGGCGTACCCGTTCGAGGCGACATTTCCCCCAATTCGCGAAAATTGACGCCGACCGAAAAGAAATCCATTATCGAAAGGGTCCTTAACTTAAATGCCCAAACGTTTTCTGTCCGACTTCAGCACGTTAAAGATATGGCCAATATACTGCTGGCCTAGCGCGTTGCAAAACGGGTTGGAATTAATTAGGCGTCGAACTTTGTTAGACGGCAAAAAAAACTTCAAACGCGTTTAAATCGGAAAATCGATTATCAACGGGTTTTATGCGAAAATCCAGAAACGTTTCGCAAATAGTTCGAACTTGTTCGGGCTACAATCGCGAAGTACGGCATTACAGAAAAAGATATTTACAACTTCGACGAGACTGGATTCTTAATAGGGCCTTTTATGGCAACGGGCATGGTAATTACTAGTGCCGAAAGACATAGAAAATTTAGATAAGCGCAATAAGGCAATAAAAAAGAGGTTACAGTTATCCAGGCTATTAATTTTTAAGGTTAGGCTGTGCCGACATTTGTTATTATGGCGGGGAAATCATTTTGGATTCTAATACCGCGATAACTTATTACCAACAACCGATTGGAAGATCGCATTAAGTAATAATAGCTGGATAACAAATAAATTAAGTTTCGAATGGATCCAGCATTTTGACAAGCATACTCGGACGCGTACGAAAGGTTCGAAACGTTTCCTTATCCTCGACGGCCATAAAAGCTACCATTCGATGGAATTCGAAGAATACTGCGCTAATAACAACATTATTACGCTTTATATGCCCGCGTATTTTTCGCATCGGTTTTAACCTTTTGACGTATTTTGTTTTTTTATTTTAAAACGCGCTTAGTCGCAATACATCGAAAATTTAATGCGACGCCATTATACTTATATTGCCAAAAAAGATTTTCTCGCCGGCTTTTACGACGCGTTCTAAGCTGTTATGACGTTTAATAACATCAAATCTGGATTCGCGAAAGCTGGTTTTATTCTATTCGATCTTAATAACGTTCTTTCCGCATTGGAAGTTTTTCCAATTGTGCCTACGCCGACCGTTTCCCCGTTAACCTCCGCCGGTTCCATTTTCCCCCCTGCGAAAACCCTTAGAAATATCCGTAAAGTAACAAAATAAGGACGATATTTGCAAAAAAGGATTAGAAATTATTAAGGTAGCTCGCTAATAAAATTGCTTAAATCGGCTGATCTTATAATAAAAGGGTATATGTTATTGTTACATAAAGCTATTTTTTTTCGGGAAAAAAACGTCCAATTGCGCGAAATAAACCATACCTTAAGCAAATGTCGCAGGACCAAAAATAAACGTTTTCAAAAAAGAGGAACATTTATTATATAAGAGGGATAAGCTTTTCTGGCCCAAAAAGAAGGGGGTGGTGAAAAAATGCAGCCAATAGCAGCTGGAGGGGGACGTCGCAAAAGGGTTGAAACCAAGGAACGGAAGTGTGGCGTTTGCGGCAAGCCTGGATATAATGCGCGTACTTGTGTAAAAGTTGTAGATACGTTTAGCGAAGAAGAATCCGATTGATTTTAATTAATGCGATGTGTTGTTGTTGAGTTATTTGAATTTGTTGTTACGAGTTGCCAAAATTTGGCCAGCTTGCTTATGTGGCCAGCTCGCTTGTGTGGGACGTTAATACCTTAAGGAAAGTTAAAACGTAAAAAAACGTAAACGAAAAATAAATTTATTAAGCCGTTTATTATAAGGCTTTTAATTATTAAACTATAAAGGGCGTATTTAAAAAATCGATTTATTATTACCAGGACGTAATCGTATTGCTTTTTTACTTAGGACCAAAAATCCGGAAGGTCGGTAACAAAATCCATTAAAAGCTTTAAAAAAAGAGTCGTTGGTATTAAAAAAAAAAAAGCCAGTTTCCCGTAAGGTAGGTAGTGTTTCGTTTTCGAACGTTAATATACCGCATACGTAATTACGTATTTTCTTACATTCTTTTTTATATTTTCTTAAATGTAATTTGTATTTAGCCGTTTTAATGTTTTAATAACTTTTTATTACCCCGTTATTAGGTTATTATAGGTATTCCGTATTAGCTTTTCCCGTAACGGTAATTATTAGGTACGTAAACCCGGTCCTTAAAGCGTAATAAAGAATCCGCACTTAATTATTACGTATTAAGTTCCTTAATATTTTTTGGTGTAACGTTATTTTTACGCCAGCGATTTTACGAATTCGTTTATTTTTAGGCCGCCCGTATAAACTCCAGTATAAGCTTTTCAAGTTTATTTTGCTTCCTTAATTCGCTAGCACCAATATATATCTTTTTTTTTGGGCCGTTATTGGGGAGCCGTCGAGGTGTTGGCAATCCGGGACCTTTACCGCCTTAACGTTTATTATTACGGGCCCCTTAGATATTGGCTTAAACTTTTCCAGGAATTAAGGCAGGATTTGTTTGCTGGCCTGTTGCTTCGCAGTAACGACCTTTAGGTTTAATCGTTTTAATAGGCCGTTTACCGGGTTTTGGCATTTTTTTTTTCCATGGATTTCGAAATCGAAGTTAGCTAACTATTTTAATTACCTTACTTATTTTATAATAGGCTTAAGCTTAAATATTAGGTATTTATAGTTTAAATAGTCCGTAATTACTTAAATAATATATTATATAACGTACCACACAAGCTCGCGGCCCAAACAAGCTCGTGGCCTCTTTTTTGGCACCTTGCAACAACAAACTCAAATTACTCAACCACAACACACCAAATTGATTCCAATCAATCGTATTATCTTGCGTCGACCGTATCTACAGCTTCTGGACAAGTGCACGCATTATATTAAAGCTTGTTGCGGACGCTATATTGCCATTCCTTCCTGCCAACCTGCCCGTAACCGCCCAACTTTAGCAGCTGTTAGCAGCACTTTTTTGCCACGACCTTTCTGCTAGCTAAAAGACCTTGTTTATCCTATATAGCAAGTATTCCTCTTTCTGGAAAACGTTTATTTTAATCGTATAATTACGTAAGTCTCGAATTATTGCAAAATCAAGTCCGACACGCCCAGCCATACGTCCCGCGAGACGCCCCGCGAAACGCCCCGCACGGACCCCCATGCCCCCCAACCCGTTCCCAACCCGTTCCCAACGCGTCCTATAACACGTTTTCCGACGTATATCTTCAACGTATTAAAGTCGGACAAGAAATGCTTGCGTATTTGGGTTAAAGATTCGGTCGAGAATAGGTATTTAGTCGGTCGGCTTTGGGCTGTACGAAATAGGGGTAATATTGGCTTGGACGTATTAGGAGATAGTCGGTCGCGGGCAGGTTAAGAGGGAGGAATGGCAATTTGACGTCCGCAACAACCTTTGGTATAATACGTGCACTTATCAAAAAGCTGTAGATGCGTATAATAAAAGAGATTACGATTGATTTAAATGATTGCGATATGTTGTGGTTAAGTTATTTGGGTTCGTTGTTGCGAAGTACCCAAAAACGGTCCGCGAGCTTGTTTGGGCCGCGAGCTTGTGTCGTACGTTATAGGATAAGTAATATTTTTATTGTTCGAAAAATTAAGTAATCGCTAGCAGCTTAATATCTAGGATATAATAACGTAATTCCGTCCTTTTTAGCTTTCGAAATATAAAGGCTATTAAGTGCTAACGGTTGCCGTATAGCTGAAAAAATACGGCCTCGATAGTAAAGTCCGAAATGTTTATTTTTAATTTAATAGGTAGCCCTAGATCGAAATGGCGAAATAGCGGCGTATTTGTTAAAAGTATTTTTAGTTTTTTAAACGTTAATAGGCTATTACCCGTTAGCTTAACTTTGGGCTGTTGGGTACTTTTAAGAAAATCCGTTAAAGGAGTTGTTATTTTCGAATATCTTTTGATGAATTTCCTATAAAATTTTATAAAGCTTAGGAAAACCTGGATGTTATGGATGTTGTTAAATTTCTGTTATTTTTGGATCGCTTTAATCTTTTGCGGGTTTATGCTGATATTTTTTAGGCTAATAACGAAACTTAGGAATATTACTTTTTTCGTATGGAAAACGTATTTGTCCGGATTTACGTAAACTTTTTACTGTTGTAGACGTTCGAGCATATTGCGGATATGCTGTTAATATTCGGTTTTATCCCTTAAATAAATAAGGATGTCGTTTAGGTATACGATATAAATAGTATTTATTAGCTTTGTTAACGTTTTGTTAATGTAGTTTTGGAAGGAGGCCGGGGCGTTAGTAAGTCCGAATGGTATTACCAGGTATTTGAAATGGCCATATTTCGTACGGAAGGCCGTTTTTTATTCGTTTCCCTTTTTGATACGTAGCCCATGGTATGTATCCTTTAGGTCCAATTTGGTGTATATTACTGCTTTCGAAAGCTTATTTAATATTTTACTAACCAGTAATAGCGTTGTTTTATTTTTGCGGATAATTTTGTTAAGTTTTCGGTAATTTATATATAATCGTAACTTACATTTTAGTTTTGGGACGAAAAAAAAGGGCGTTTTTGCTAGGTTACGGAAGGGTCGATTCCATCCTTTTGCCAAGGCCTGCTTAATGTATTTTCGTAGCATTTCTTATTTCTTTTTTAAAAAGGGATATATTAACCTTTAAAAAGGTATTTTCCTTTTTTTAAAGTCGATACGGTACTTTATGTGGTAGTATTAGGGTAATGCTTTTGCTAGCGATACGTTAAATACATTTCGGTAATCCTGGTATTTAAAAAAAAAGCGTTGTTATACAGCTGCTGTTTTCCGGTATTTGTATAACGTCTACGCCCGCGTTATCTTTCCGTCCTTTAGGAACGTACTTTAAGTTTAATACGTTTGCCATCATTAAGGTTATTATACTTTTTAATTTTTTTACTGCTTTGCGTATTTCTTTTTTGGTAGTTGTTAAGGTAAAGTTCTTATCTCGAAGCTTAAAATGCTATAACTTTTTCCTAAAATTTAAATCCGGATTAATAGCATTACCTTAGGGTAAACTTAGGATTATATCGTAGCTTTAAAAATTCTTTAAGATATGGAAATTGCTATATACCTTCCCCGTTTTTCCTTAATCGTCCGTTACTTTAAATACTATGTTCGTTTTCCTTAACGACGCCCTTTTTACGAAAATACCGTTTATAATTATATTACTCTTTAAGCTTTAAATTATCAATTCGGATAATAATTTTTTCCGTACCAGGTCGTAATTATTATTCCCCTTTATTAGGCTTTTATATTTAACTTATATTTTCCTTATTTGAAGTTTTATTACCGTTTCGAATTTAGGCCGAAAAGTTAGGCCTTTTTATTCCGTGGCTTAAGTTTCCCATATTCCGAACGGTACGTTATTCGACCTAGTAGCAGGGTTGTTAATTTCGCTTTATAAGTACCTTTTATCCTTATATCCGAACTTTTTATACCGGAAACGTTTTATTTCGGGATCGTCGGTCTTTAAAAATCCCTTTTTCTTATAGTAATAATATCGGTAAAGCTTCGTAAACCTTTTACGTTGTTTTAGGTAATTTAATGTAGGTTCCGTACTGGCCTTTTTTTTTAATGCTAAAGGTAAAATTAATGGGCCTTGTCTGCCAGCGATTTTCCGGGGTAGGGCCGGTTTGGTTTTGGCCGTAAGCCGGTATTACCCCTTTAATTTCTTTACTTTTTTTCTATTTCGTTAGGTTCGTTTGGAACAAGGTAACTAAAATTAATTTTGCCCGTTATATTTTCGTTATTAGTTTGCGTTTAGTATCCGTCATACCGTTTTTAATAATTTCGCCTTATAATTTAAGGGTAAGCTTAATTTATAATCGCATTGCCCGTATTTATTTAAAGGATTGTTGGGGTTTTCGGCCTCTACCGTTTCGTATCGGTTTAAAAAGGTTCTAAATTTTTTTTTCGTCGTTGCTGTAGTTCTTTTAACTGGGATTATGCGGTAAATTTACGGGTTTTTTCGTTTCCGCTGCTACTATTTAGCTAGGCTTCGAATTTCTGTTACGTTAGCGTTATAAGGTCGTTATTTTTCTCTAGTGTTAGGAACTTTAATTACCGTTTAGCGTATAAGTTTTTGAAGTAAATGTTAACGTATATTATTTTCGCAGCGTTCGAAACGACGTTTTTTTTTAATAGCGTAAAGTAAACTTTTAAGTTAATAAGGAATTTCGCTAGTTTAGCTCGGGAAAACCCTTTATACTGCAAAATAAATAACGATATCTTGGAATAATCCTTCTTACGGTTCCGTTTTCTGGGTCGATCGTAATTTATTACGTTAATTTCATTTAACTTAAAGGGGAAGGCTTTTTTTTTAGGGCTATTAAATATTATCGGTTTTTCCGTAACTTTTGGTATTTTCTTTTTTTTTAGATCCTGCGATTTAGTTCCTTTTTTAACAGTGACGTAATAGCCTTAGGAACCTGGTCCAAAACCGACGGCTCGGAAAGCGTTTTTATTTCTATGGTTTAGGACTTTTTGAATTGGCTGGTTATCGCCCGCGAAAATGCCGCTTTAATTTTTCCGCTTGTTATTGTTCGTCGGGGTAAGTTCGTTATATTAATAAGTTGGTCGCTGTTGATTGTCCTTTGTTTAACGGTTCGTACGGGTAGATAAAGGCGTTAATATGTTAAAGAAAATGGTAAAGTATAAAGTGAAAGGCAGAAGAAGCAGCCTAACTCATGGTTCGTAATATAGGTAGTAGAATAAATGACTATTAACGCCTGCCTTTCCCTAATTACGCGGGGCGAAGCCCCCCTATATATACATAGACCGGACCCTCACCGGTGGGGCGCTGGGCCCTAGAAAGGGGGTCACACCTTGGCACCTGACACACAGGCTGAGAGTGAGTGTGGGATTATGTGGTATACATTCCACTCGGCAAGAGCAACATCTAGAAAAACGGTCCCTCGACCGCCGGATAGCCAGGAGGCCTCCTCGGATCGTCGTTCATCATGCCATTTGGTCCCTTTTCGCATTCCAAAGTCCCCCGCATTCTTACCCGACCTGAACAGAAAGAATAGGGTGTAGCTCTCGAGCATCACAAGCTTCAAGAAGTGGGTGAAAGTTCGGCCGACTGGTTTCAGTAGTGGGCATTGACATTGCCCCGTTTCGTATGGTTTAGGACCTCCGGCTGGGATGCGTAGCGGCGGTGCCGCTTTCTCTGCGAAAAGAATCAGCTTATCCTGTTACTTGCCCATAAAGACGATGGCTTCCAGCATCGTCATCGTCTTCATGAACACACCGATCGCCTTGCAGGTGATGTAACTGATGGTGATGTGGATGCCGAGTTCAATAACGTTCTGGCCGCCTAAGACTTCGAGGACGCTGGCATTTACGCCGCACTTAATATAGAGCGAGTTGCGCGGGGCTATGGAAAAGACCGAGTCGAGACCGCAAGGGGATATTTGCTATGCGGCTGGCGTTGCGAGAACCAGTCCCTTGTCGCTTGGGACCGCATGCCCATGACGTTGTAGAACGGTACGACATGGTTGTTCCGCTCGACGCAGGCGTAGAGCTTGGACTGAGAGACCGGCATCCTAGTGGTTCCTACCGCAGGCACTGTGGGATTGGCGATACCAGTGTGGGCTCGGAATAGGGCATAAATGAGGGCGCCATGGAAATCAGCGGAAGTGGGCAGCTGTGGTAAGGGTGATGAATCTGGCTCAACCAATGCCACCAAACGGTCAGGGAATTAAATATAGTGATAGGAATTATCTTGACGTTCCGAACGTGTTCGATAGTCTCGAAGACTTCGCGCAAAATGTCTTTTGTCTCTTGCGCTTCAGCTACCACAGGTGGTTCAGGGAGCGCGTCCACTTGGTCGCCAAGAACGGGTTCCACTCTTGCCAATGAAATTGCTCCGTAATTTTTGTCTCGATACTTCTCATTACTCCATAGAAACTTCGAGGGTTCGTGTAATTGGCCAGCTTCGCTGGTTTCTCCTTGTCGCGAAGCTCCGGTGACCCTGAGAAGTCCCCCTGAAGCCACAAGTCGGCAGTAGCCGACGAGGAAGAGGAACTGAGTTGGATGAGTGGATGATAATGGTGATAGGAGGGGAAAATAGGGAGCGGGGAGGATAATCGCACACCAGGTTTCGACGCCTCTCGGTAGCGAACGATGCCCTGCCCTGGCCGAACCCGGTATCAGGGGGGACGTGCTGTTCCTTGTATGACTGACGCTTCTGAACGTTGAGAGTGCCGGCTTCATGGCCTTCACCGAGGCGGCGTGCTCGGCAGGGTAGGGAGCGGTATCTTGCACTGGAATCCTCGAGGTCAGAGGTCGAAGCAATGCAATCCACGCCACAAAGCACCCCCGTGGAATGGATAACGTCCATCCACCACCATACTAAAATATATGGATGGAACTGGCGATTTCCCATTTGGATGGCCATCAGTGAATATACGTGGACGACTTTAGGTATCTTAGGAAACGTCTTTGGTGTTAAAGTATATGTATATAGCTAGCTTTAAGGCAAATCGCCTTCCTCGGCAACGAATAACGAAACCTCTTCATCGTTAAGCATTTTATTTTTTAATTCGGCATTAAGCTAATTCGTTATTTACTTTTTAATTTTTTCATCAGTTATAGCTTAAAACTTCGCTATCTTTTGGGCTTTATCCGAAAATATAAATAATACATCAAAATTGTTAATTATTTCAGCCTTATGTTATGAGCGTAACGTTTAATATATTTCCATTAGTATGACATTTAACTTATTACGTAATTCGTTAATTATTCGACCTATGGCTAAAAAAAAAACGCTTATAATTTATTATTATAAGCTGTATCGTAAAGAAATTAACGACCATACGGGAAAAGCGAAAATGTTTTACGTTTTTCTGTATTTAATATACGATAAAGTCCTAAACCTTCCGATCCTCAGGCTGGAAGTCCATAGGCTAAGCCCTATATCCGCCGAAAATATCGTAAGCCTTTATACCGACCGAATCGTTTAATCCCATAGTACTAAGGCTATATCGTAACTATTCGAGGTATTATTGCAATTAGTTATAATAACGCTTCGCTCTTTTAGCTAGCCGCGCGTATTCCGCCCGTAATACCTTTATATGGACGTATCCCTTTAGCTATATATCTTCCACTTAATTGGAAACGTGTTAAATTCATTTTAAGTAATCGGCTTAGTTCTTTTCGAACCATTATTACCGATACGCAGGATAAAGCCCGAAGGCAGTAACATATATCGGAATTTTCTTTAACTTGATGTAATATTCGTTTAATTTCAGCTAGGTTAAGTTAAGGTTCGTAACTATATATCGCGAATCGGGAAGGTTTTTAACGCGTACTTTAAAGCTTTCCAACTTATTATGAAAGAATTCGAAGCTTATAATTATATCTTATATATTGCCGTATAAGCTTACCTATTTACGCTTTCGCAACCGCCGTATGCCGTTACATTTAAGGGTTATAACCGTATCTTTAAAATATTTAAGGATATCCGCCGTAAACTTTAAGATTTTCCAATCGTAATTTATTAATTAGTTTTTCGCCTGTAAAATATAAGGAATGGTAATACTTTTTCGTATAACGTACCACACCACCGAACGGCGCTCATCACCGAGCGGCGCACTTGACAGTCCGCAACAATTAATCCAAATAACTCAACCACAACACCTTATATCAACTCAAATCAATTAAATGCTTCTTTGCTAACTATATCTACAGCTTCTCGACGAGTGCACGCATCATATCAAGGCTTGTTGCGGACGTTATATTGCCATTACTTTCCCCAAACCTGCCTGCAACCGACTACCTTTTAACGCGTCCAAGCTAATATTGTCAGATATAGGGGACATCAGTTGTGTTGTGTTAATTGGCTAGTTGCGTGCATTCTAGCAACGCGTGCTGATCTTTGAAGTAATCTAGCTACGGAACATATATGCTCCGATCAGAGGGAATCTTATCGGGTATGGGTGCTAGCGTACCCCTGCTAGCTAACACACTCCCTCAACGCTTCGACGCAGTTACGGCGTTAACCGTTACACTTTATCACTTCCTAAAGCCGCAGCGTTCTATTTTACCTCTCTTCCGGCGATCGAATCCTTTTAATTAGCTAATTCCTTTTTTGAAATTATTCGCAAGTTATTCCTCCGCCGGTTAAGGGCTTCCGTAACATTTATTAATCCCAGTTGCTTTTTAAAGTATTTAAACGGTTCTTATAATAAGGCCTTTGTTAATCCGTTAGCTAATATGTCGCCCGTAAGCGTATAATTTATTTTGATTATATTTTTTTTTGCGGTTTTTCACAACCAGTAATTATGTATATTTACGTACCGCAGCTTCGTTTATAATAAGGCGACGTCGGCGTTAATAAGTTAAATAATTTGTCGATTATTACATTACATATTTAACGGTCCAACATTTAAGGTAACTTTTAGTTTTTTAATTAGTTAAAAGTTAAATAAGGTTTTTTTATAACTTGCGTAAGAAATAATAATTTCGTTTTTGTTATAAAAATAATTATTATATCTTATTTATTTACTTATTATTTTATTATTTTCCGGAATAACCTTATAATATAAGCTTGGAAACTTTTTCGATTAATCGTATTATTAATAAAAAAAATGTCGTTTTATATATTTAACGAATTTTTACCCCCGAATTATAACGTTAATATTTTGGTCCCGATTAGGTATAATATAACCCGATCGGTAACTTTATAATACGTATCGCTAAGGTTTAGGTTAAATCGGGCAAATCGGAATCTTACAAAGGTTATATCGGATCGCGTATTAATTATTACGTATAAAATAAAACCGATTTTTTTTTGGTATCTGTTACCAAACCCTAAATAAACTAAATTAGGAGTCGGTAATAACTTAACGTTCGTTATTAACATATTTAGAAAATTATTTAAATTTCTTTTTAAAATTAAGTTAGGTAATTTATTTATAAAATTAAATTAAAAAAACCAGATCTTTTTTTAATTTTATCTTTAATTACTTTGATCTTTAGAAATTATTAAAAGTTTTTACCTTTTGTAAAGGTATATCGTTTCTTTATCTACTTAATTATCTAATCGACGAGGTCGTAATTTTTTTTGCGGTATATCGTAACGATATCGTCTATAAAAAAGAAAATAAATACCTTTTAACGAATAAAATAATAAGGTTTATAAAGAATAAAGCTAAGTTTTAAATTTTTAAACGTTTTAGTAAATTCTTTTTGCTAAAGCAAAAATAATTCCCTTAATTTATATAATGCTTTCTTAATTAGAAAAATCTTATTACGATACGGGTATTTTAAGGGTATTTTTATATATACTTCATAAGGTAGGTTGGCGTTAACGAAAGCATTTACCGCGTTATATTACTTAAGCTTTAAGTTAAATTTAGCCGCGATAGCGATTAAGATTTTAAATAACCTTTTAACTAAAGTAAATACGTATGTATTACTATAAGCATTTTTTAGCTGTTAATCGCCCCGTACGACGAAACGTACCTTGCATTTTTGTAACTAATTATGCTTATCGAATTTGTAAACGTATAGCTATATATACCTTAAAACCTGTTTTCTTTTAGCAGAAAACTAATTAATAACTTTCTAAAATTATATCTTTTTATAATTCTGTAAGTAAGCCTTTTCGGCTTTACGAAATCACTTCCTTAAGGGGTATATATTTAGCTTTTTATAACCTCGCGGCGATAACGGCAAATCGCGCCTATATACCCGGTTTCGCGATTTAGGAATTTTATGTATCTTCGTATCGAAACCTTTCCGATTAAAGTAATGCGTATTTCGGGTAATTATTTTCCTTAAATTTCCGCAGTTTACCGGCCGATTATCGATCGTATTAACAAAATAAGTTAATCGTTTTACGTTAAACGCGGCTTTTTATATTTTGTAATCGTACCGATAATTATTTTCTTAACGCAGAACGTACGGGAAATTTACGTTTATAACCTATAAAATACTTTCGTTTTTTACCGTTACTTTAGGTTAAACAGAATAATAAAAGTTTAAGTTTATTTTTATTACTTCCGCTAACCTATTAATCGTAATAATTATTAAAGTAGACGTTAGTAAAAATAATAAGCTAAAGGATAAAAATAATTCGAATATAGCGGTTATATAAAGGTAATTAATTTTATGCGAACAGGCTTATTTTTCCCTATTCCGTACGTTTCGTACGTTTATGTTATTTTGGAATTATCCTTTTTGTCCAACTGATAGCTAAATTATTCCGCTTAGGTTTTTTTTTTTTTTTTTTTTTTTTTTTTTTTTTTTGTATTTGTACATTTAGGTAGCTTAAGCTTTAATTAGGTAATTTTACTTATCGCAATAACTTTTATAGCTTTTTTTTTATAACGTATAAAAGGTCGTTTCTTAAATCTTTAATATTATTTATGGCGGCAGCTGTTATAACATAGGCCATATAACTATATACTTGTAAGTAGACCTATTAAGGCTTCCGATTAAATTCTGTAACGCCGTTCCTATATGCTAGGTAAATATAATAAACCTCGTATAAGTTTTGCCAAAAAAGTACGTTTTTAAAAATACGGTTATATAAATATACTACCGTTTTAAAAATGTATACGATTAAAAACGAAGGTAGCTTAATACCATTTCGCATCGTAATTGTTTTTTTCTTAATTATACCCCTTAAACGCTTTATACCCCCGTTCTAGGCCTAGGTATACGGTCCTAAAAACTTAAGTTTAATACTAAAAGGAAATAATTAAAGCATATCTCGAAATTAATAATTTTTTAAGATTTCGTTATCGTATTCGAATACCTATAAAAAAACCTTATCCTGGTTTTTTAAAACCCTTAAGGAATATCGAAACGTTATAATTAAGATATTTTGTTTTCGATTTTTAAAATAGATGTTCTAGATAAAACCTAAATACCTGTCGGTAGCAAACATAACGTATCTATATTTTTCAGGGTTTTTTTCGAAATCTGTAAAGTCGATAGCGATTTGCTGTCCTAATCGGGAAGTTCCCTTTTTCGGCTTGCGGCGTATTTGCCTTTTAGCTTTCGCTTTGCCATATACTTAGCATTCGACTATTGTAAAACCCTTTAGGCGGATTTCCCTTATATAAAACTGCAACTGGACGATTACTTCGGACCCTAAATATCCTAGTTTTAGGTACCATATCGTGCCGTTACCGATTTGCGGCAATCTCACTATATATAAGTTAACGTTTCGTTTGTAAGATATAAGGGCTATATAACTAGCTGTAACGTTAATATCTTCGATAACGAACTGATTAAACTTATTTATCAATATAGCAACCACTTAATCATACTTATTTCGAATAAAATTGTTGGTTCCCCGGTTATCCTACCAATACCCCATTTTTCGAAAAATACATTAGCTGCCCGTATCGTCTGGCGAACTCGTCTTTTTGGATAGGAGGTTATATCGGGCGCTATAGGTTTAACAGGTTATGGAAGGTTTTAATTAATATCAATATAATTCTATAAATTATCCCTAAACTTTGGTTTTAAATTTGTCCTTAAATTTGTCCCAATCTTTAGGACCAGTATAAATAACTGCGGACGTCGACGGTACGGTCGTTATTATAGCTAATAAAGCATATAAATAATTGCTATTAATATATAGCTTATATCGTTTCAGTAATAACTAATCAATTAATAGATAACGCGAATTAAGCAAATAAGACTTTTAATTATTAAATATAGGGGATATCAGTTCTGTTGTATTAATTGGCTAGTTGCGTGCATTTTAGCAACGCGTGCTAATCTTTGAAGTAGTCTAGCCACGGAACATATATGCTCCGATCAGAGGGAATCTTATCGGGTATGGGTGCTAGCACACCCCTGCTAGCTGACAAATATTACCCCCATTTCGTACGACCTAAAGCCGACCGACTAGATAACTGTTTTCGACCGAATCCTTAAGCCAAATACGCGAGCATTTCTTGTCTGGCTTTAATACGTTGAAGATAAACGTCGGAAAACGTGTTATAGGATGCGTTAAGAACGCGTTGGAAGCGCGTTGGAGGGTATAGAGGGTCCGTGCGGGGCGTCTTGCGGGGCGTGTAGCAGGGCGTGTAGTAGGTCGTATGGTAAGGCGTATCGGACTTGATTTCGCAACAACTTAGAACTTATGTAATTAAATAATTAAAACAAACGTTTCCTAAAAAAGAAAATACTTGCTATATAGGATAAACAAGTTTTTTTAGCTAGCAGAAAGGTTGTAGCAAAAAATTACTATTAACAGCTACTAAAGTTAGTCGGTTACAGGCGGGTTAACAGGAAGGAATAGCAATATGGCGTCCGTAACAAGCCTTGATATAATGCGTGCACTGGTCGAAAAGCTGTAGGTATAGTTAGCAAAGAAGCATTTAATTGATTTGAGTTGATTTGAGGTGTTGTGGTTGAGTTATTTGGATTGATTGTTGCGGACTGTCAAGAAGTGCGCCGCTCGGTGGTGTGCGCCGTTCGGTGGTGTGGTACGTTACGCCTTTCCCGTATATAATTTTCTATTTTTCATTTATGCCTATATTTTGGAATTAATATATCGAGGAATAAACGTAACACAAACGTTCGGCGGATTATATATAATTGTGAAAATTAATGCGTTATGTTATTAAGCTTTATATTAAAGGGCCTTTACGTTCGGATCCATAAGTTGTTAAAAGCAGCGATTTAATTTGCCTAAATAACGCGTAACAGATTCGCAGGCCTGTCGGACCGATAAATAATAATAATTAAATTACAAAGCTTTTCGACAGGGCTCTTTTTGCGCCAAAGTTCGTGTTCGATAGTGGTAAGCGCTTTTTCGCCGTATATGGAAACCTCAAACGTTTTAATATCGTAGCCAAATAATAACGTTTTCGTAAAAAGGTTAAGCGTATAACTTATGCAGCGGCTACGGCAATAAGCCCCGTTAAAACCAAGTTCGCTACTAATTACCTTTATTACTATATCATTATTCTTTGCGTTGTCGAAGGTAAAGTAACCGATTTTCTCTTTAATTTTATAGGTATCGATTACGTTAAAAATTTCTGCGGCTATACTGGCGCCTATATAGCGTAAGGTTATATTAGGTATCCTAGGATTAACTTATAGGGCTAACTTTTCTTACCGCGGAAGATATAATAGATTTTATAGTATAAATAATAACTCTTTAACTTCCAGCGGTTAAAGACAATATAAATAAAACCCCGCGAACGTGATAATAACTTTACGATTTGTTACTTATGCCCGTAAAAAGCGTTAATAATAAATGTTTTTGCAGTAATTACGGAAATATAAGCATCTTAATTTTTTATATAAGGATTAAGGTATTCGAAAATGATTCGCAGCTTTTCCTTTTCGATAATTGTAAATAAATAGTTTTTTTTCGACGATCCAGTTAATCAAAAGGTAACGGAACTGCTTTTTATCGAAATTTTTAATTAACGTATTAATAAAAGTTTATTCGTAAAGGTTATAAGTATTAAGCCCGAAATAAGCGGAAATAAAAGGAAATCGGGATATTTTTCGCGTTATTTTCGTACGCGCTTCAGCTTAATTTTAATATTATAACTTCGTTTTCCTTGTAAAAGCTATAATTTTATATACCGCGTACTAAAATGTCGGTAAATTTAGGGTTTTGTTTACGAACGCAAATCTTATATACCTACTTACGTTTCCCGGCGCGTTGGATATCGTATCCGAATTGTTACAACCATGTCGCTATATTCTTTATTCGTTCAGGTATCGTAAACCCTGGAAATACTGCATAAAAGCGGCGTTTAAGGTTTTTATCGCTAGCAATAAGCGTTAAACTTATAGAAAAAGGCGGAACAGGCGTATTATTAAAGGTGGATATTTCGGAAAGCGGCGGAAAAAACTGTATATCGTTGCTAGATATAGTAATAAGACTTACAACGTTATATCTTAAAGCTATAATAACGGTAATATATTCGCTATAAACTTAAATAGTTATAAATTAATTAAGTTGTTGCAAAACGCGTATATTATTATATTAATCGAAAATAGCGTAAAACGCGTAAATCTGATTTAAAGCTTTTAAACGTTATTAGCAGGTTAATAATAATTATATTAATTCTTTAATAAATAACTAACAAAATAATATAAGGCTTACTTAGCTAATAAATATCAAGCAAAAAATAAATGTAACGAACCTATCATACATCCACCTGGAGATATGAGGAGTATCCGAAATGGGGTCTTGATTTGCAGGTAACAATAGTGCGAGAAATAATTTAGTAGTCTGTTCGTTAAAGAGGTTTGCGGACTTTTCTTTTAATTGAAAAACGGTGTCTTTAACTGAAGACTTAGATTGATAGCTAAGGAGCGAAACTAGTAGGTGCTATTTACATAAAGGTTTAGCTCATTATATATCCTTTCATCCCTTAATAAGTATGTCTGTGATTTTTTTGTTTTACCAGATCATTTAAATCCTGTGATTTGGGTGATTTACTAAATCAGGTAAATTATACAATCACGTAATCGAACGAGGCCCTACTCCTTCCGAAGGCCTTTCCCAATACGGACCACCAAGTGGACCGTAACATTATTCTTTTCCTTTTAAGATCTTTGTCCTAAAGATAAAAAAGTAAATGTTTTTTTTATTCCTAATTAAAACCATTTTTCTTGAATGCTAACTTACTATAGCGGGTTGCATAAAAAAATCAGTTCGCAAGGTGCGCATAAACCAGCGCCAATCCCGTAACTCCCGTTTGAACTTTATTCGTACGTACGGCTCTAAGGTTTTGCCTTACTTTAGTTATTTTTTGTTTGGGAAAGAACAGTATTTTATGACTAAAAACCTTTTAAGCTGTTACCACTGTATCCGTCGTCAACGTTACTGTAACGGATCTTCGGTTGCTATGTTTTCCTTAAAAAATCATCAATTTTAAGCAGGATCGTCTTCAGGAAAAGCGTCGCGCTGCCGAGAATAAACTTCTGGAGTTGTAACAAAAGTTTCAAGAAAAAAATATTAAAAAAAGTAAACAAGTTGCAACGATTACGTCGTTAAAAGGATATCCTAAAAAGGAAGGCTTTTGAAATATTAAAAGAGGTTAAAGGTTGGATTAGCTGGAAGAAAAAGAAAAGATGGAAAAGGAACAGCGTCGCATAGAGGCTAAACAGGCGCGGCTTGCTTCGGAAATTAACGCCATAACGGAGGTGTCTGCTTTTTTCGAATAGAACGTCGAAGGTTTGGATTTGGGGGTTGGACCGTTATCCCCTGCGATTTTAGCTGCGTTGGAGACGGTCGGTCAGGATTTTGGCAGTGAAACCTTTTAACCAAGTCCTTGGCATTTATTAAGTGCTTAAGGGGTTCCCAAATGTTGTCTTTAGGTAAGTAGTCCTTTTACTTAACTAGGTATTAGATTTTGTTTTTAATCATTTTTAAATCTAGTATTCTTTCGACTTCGTACTTATTAGTATTTTTCTTGATTTCCAAGTTTGTTTCCAACGGGGCGTTATTGGGTATTGGTTCTAGTAAGGAAATGTGGAAAACAGGGTGTATTTTTATCATCCTGGGTAGCGACAGTCGATAGTTGGTTTTGGAAATAACTTCGTTAATTTTGAATGGGCCGAGTTTCTTAAAATCAAACTTGTTATTAGGTTTTTTGGTTTTGATTTGTAAGATGTTTAAAGTTGTATTTTGTTTTTGGCGTAGCAGGTAGACCTTTTCTTTTTTGGATAAAATTGGTCCCTTAATTTTTTTCTTGTTATAGTATTAAACCATCCATTATTAAAGAAATTGCACTTCGGTTTTAAGGCGAATTTGGATAATTTTAACTTTAGATACTATTGTTTTTGCTTTGGGGGTTATCGAGGTAACTTTCGAAGCTTTACCGAGTAGTTGCTTTAATCGTTAAATCTTTGCGTCCCGTTTATACATAGCTGTATAGAGGGGAAACGCCTATGTTCTTATTGACAAAGGTATTATAGGCCATTTACGTTAACGGAAGTAGTTTTACTTAATTGTTTTGCTGGTAGTTAACATAACATTTTAGGTATTATTCCAGGGTTTGGTTTAGCCGTTCCGTTTATTTATCAGTTTAAAGGTGATATACTGTAAAGAATTTAAGTTTGGTGCTAATTTGTTTAAAAAAGTTGGTACTAAATTTGGAAGTGAATAATTTATTTCTATTTAAAATAATCCTTTCCGGGATTCCGTATTTGTTAAGGAAATGTTTTATAAATCCGTATGCCAATTACTTTGTTGTCGTATTTCCTTTAAAGGGTAGGAAGTACTTATACTTGGTGAGTCTGTCGACGGTTACCTATATTCCGTCGTACTGAACTCCGGTAACGGGGTTCTTGGATAAGAGTAAACCGGTGATGAAGTTTTAAGTTATAGTATTTTATGCTTTGTCTGGAATTTTTGTGGGTTGCAGTAATTTATACGGTTTGTAGCGGATTGTTTTAGCTTTGTTGCAAACGTTATAGCTTTTAATTACTTGCTTAACAGTTTGTTTAAGTTCTGGGAAGTTGTATTTTTCCTGTAATCGTTTAATTATTTTGAAAATTCCTTGATATTTATGTAGCGGGTTTTCGTGGAAGTTTTTAATAAATTATCTTTGTTGTTTCCGTGGAACGTAAACTTTTCCGTGGTACAGCAGTTGATTTTCAGATTATCTTTTTAATTGTTCAACTTCGTTTTTTTTACTGGAATCGTAGAAGTTTCTAAACTTCGACGGAAGTTTAAAGGTAAGTTTTTTTAAGATCTCGCATAATTTTAGGCTGGTTTTTTTTAAGCAATTTAAAATATCTAAATGTAGCGCTTAATGACTTTGGTGTTATAATCTTCTTTGCGGCTTAAGATATCCGCCTGGATATTTTCTTTTCTTTTAATATAATAAATCTTAAAGTTGAACTCAAATAAGAAAATTATTTAATATTTATATCTTTTGTTAAGATTTTAAGTTATTATAAAATGGGTAAAATTTTGATAGTTAAAATAAATATTAAAAGGTTCCTTAGTTCCGTTAAAGTAAGGTTTCCATTCTTTAAGGGCCGTAATGATTGCTAATAATTCCTTATCGTAGATAGGGTATCGCAATTCTGTATCTTTTAGGGCCTTGGAGTAGTAGGTTACTGGGTGCCACTTTCCGTTGCCTTTCTGTTGTTCTAGGATTGCTTCTAGGGCTCCGTTTAATGCGCCAATTTTTAATCGTTTCTTTTTTTTGTAGTCAGGTAGTTTTATAACAAAAGCGTTAATAATTTTGTCCTTAAGTATTTGCATTGCTTCCTTGGCTTCCTTCGGGAACTCGAACCTTTTTTTAGTATACTTTTTGGTAATAAGGTTCGTTAAGAGTTTGGCGATTTTTCTGAAGTCTTTAATTAAGTTACGTACGCAGCTCGTAAATCCTTAAAATTAACGGACGTTTGTAACGGTTGCTTTATCGGAAATCGGCCAATTCTTAACTGTCTTTATTTTAAAATCCTGGATTTGAATTTGTCCTGGTATAATAATAAAGCGCAGAAAGTTTAGCTTTTAAATGTATTATACGCTTTTTTTAGCGTTTACTAATAGGTTTGCCTTTTTAAGCGTTTTTAATACTTGTACGACATATTTCTTATATTCCTCCAAGGTTTTAAAGTAAATAAGGATGTCGTCCAAGTAAACAAATACAAACTTGTCGAAAAGCTTTCGTAAAATAGTTATTAACATATCTTAGAAACTGGCAGGGGTATTATAAGTCCCTGGGGCATTGCTTTATACTCGTAAAACCCATGAATTATTCTAAAGGCGGTTTTCCATTTTTCGCCTTTGGCTATTTTGACCAAGTAGTAGCCGTCCGGTAAGTTTAACGCCGTAAACCATTTGGCTTTACTAATATTTTCTTTCATAGTATTTATAAAGGTAAAAAGGTATCCATTTTTAATGCTAATGTTATTTAACTGTCGGTAGTCGTAGACTTTTCGGTATATAGGGTTTTTATCTTTGTCGATTCGGATTTTCCCATTTTTCATTTTTGGTACTATCGTAACAGGGTATCCTACGGGAAATTTAAATTCCTGGATATATTTTCGTTTAAGGTGTTTGTGTAGGCTTTTCTATAAGTCCTTAGCTTTTTCAGAGTTTATGTAATAAATTTGGTAAAGTTTTAAATAGTGTCCTTTTTTGATAGAGATTTTATGATTTTACTAATTGTAATCGGGTAATTCCTTTCGAGTTCGTTCTTTAAATAGTTTTTTAAATCTTTAGTACTTAAAACGTACTTTAAAAGTTGGGTTTACTATTTTGGCTTTTTTGATTAGGTAGCAGATTTTTCGGAACTCCTTTTTTAGAAAAGTTATAAGGCGGTCTTAGGAAAATTTCTGGGTTTTCCAATTGATGTAAGGATTACTAAAAGAAAGTTACAGTATTCCAAGGATAATACCGTGACTTAAAATGTCGGCTACGTTTAGCTTAATTTTTTCTAAATGTCCTTGGATTTACAAAGGAAAATTTTCCGTTTCTTTAAGAACTTATCCATTTTTATATTTGGGTAAACTTCCGTCGACTGTAAGTAACGTGTATAACTTTAGCTTATATTTTTAAGGGATCCGATATCTTTTTACAACTGATAGTGAAATGAAGTTTCCTTTAGCTTTTAAATCGATTATAGTATGGAATGTTTTGTTCCTATATTATAAGAGAATCTTAATTTAACTGCGTTGTTCAATCTTTGCCTTGTGTAAGGTCTTAAAAGTTGGGGCTTTTCGATGCCTTAATTTCGAGGGCCTGCGTAATTTTTTGACTTGTTAGTTTTGTTAATTAAAAGGCGGTTTTATTTTCGTGATTTTTTAGCCGCATGTTTTATATATTTGTTATTTATGCAAGTATACCACTTTTTTTTTTACCAATCTGTCTGGTTGTTTTAATAGTTTTAACTTCCGACGTTTAAAAGGGTTTTTGTTTTAAGGTCGAGACTTTTAAGGAGATTGCTCCCATATAGAGTAGTTTCTGCATTATATATAGTATAAGGGAATAGTACAAATATCTTTAGGCAATAGCCTTTCGACTTTGACTTAACTTAAGTTGTAAGTAATAAGATCGGAGGTAATCCGGCTACTTAGAAGTTTTAATGCAGCTGTATTTGTCGTCGGATTTAGTAAAGGTTTTTTCGTTCTATCCGACCTAATAATTATTATCTTCCTTAACACGGAAATAAATTAAACAATTATTGTCGTAACAGGCGGAAAAATAAAAAAGTCGTAATTATTGACGGGTTCCTCAGCAATACTTTTGTTTTTAGAAGCTTACTGGGCCTTGGAGATAATTGTCCATGGTTACTAGCGTTAAGGCGTAACTGGCCATGTTTATCGTGTAATTTGCATTTTTGCTTATCTAAGTGGCAAAAGCATCTTAACCTTATCGCTATTCTAAAGGCCATTTGTCCGGGATGGTATTTGCAAGCTTTGGCAATTTGGTTTCAATAAGTCGGGTAACGCTCATACTTTGGATCATTATTCTATTCGTAATATATAGTTACAATAGTAAATTCTTGTTAGGAAAAAGTGAAATTAACTCCCTTTCTTCCTTATTTTCGCTATTTGATTTTTGTTCGGCTATTTTAACCTTTTCCTAAGGTTAAAGAATCCCTTTTTTCTTGGAATCCTTTTTAGTTAGGAAGCGATATTCGCTTTTGTAATGGCCTTTCCTGCTAGAGTTGAAATATTTAATATTCGATTTGTTTTTCTTGGGGGCTTTTTTAAAACAGTATTAGTTTTTTTGGGGGGGATTTACTCTTAGTTTTGTTCCTTTGGAATTTGCTGCTTAAGTTTTGGTCGTTTTTCTTTTTGTTGGATCTTTTTTTTTCCAAGTACCTTTTAAAGGTACGTCGATCAACAATAATAACCTTGTTAATGTAATACCAGAAAAGGGTAGTTTTGGGCATTCTATACATTTTATCCTTAACTTACGATTTTAAGCCGTTATAAAAGGGATAAAATAATGCGTTTTTTAGGAAATTGGAAACTGATGCAAAGCGATTAAACTTAGTGGTATTTTTCAGCTGTTAACTTAGTTTGCTAAAAAAGATGCAATTATTCGTTTATGTATTGTTTTCTGGCGGAGTTTCCAAACAAAGCTTGCATTTTTTCCTTAAAACGTTTATAGTTACCGAAAATATAATTGGTTAAGTCGGAAGATTAGTTAGGGTAATTTATGAGGTAATCGTTTATAATAGGTTCGGACCATAAAACAACTTTTCCGGCAAGCAGCTGGAAGATAGCCATTATTTTTTAATAACCCTTCGTTAAAGAATTTTTATAAAATTTAAGGTAAAGTCTGGCCTGAACCAGGAATCCTTTTACATCCGTGGTTCCATTATAAGGCATGGGGGGGGTTAGTTTATAGCCTTTATTTTTTGGCATTTTATGGTAACTGAAAGGGAAGGATAATGCTTTTGCGAATTTTGTTTGTATCAAATAGGGATAAAGTTAAAAATCGCTATTGTCGGATAAGTTTAGCGATTTTATCCTTTAAGGTTTTAACTTTTTTCGCTGGAATGTTCAATTTTTCGTTAATAATAGGTTTTCTATTTTTGCTTTTCGGCCCTTTAATTAGTCCTTGTTTTTTCTTCCTTTGCCTTAAACCCATAAATTTTTATGGTATCTTTTCTCGGAATGGGTTGTTGCAAGGGCTAAGAGGAAAAAGGTTCTTTTTGAAATCGGGTGGAAAATAATGTTATATTGTCGATTAAGGAAAAGATTGCTTTAATAAGTGGTAAATCGTTTAATTTAGTTATTAATTTTTTACTGGCTAATAACGGTAATCGAATATGCTATTTATCTTTTAAACGTTGTTTTGTAATATCGTTTTTACTACGTTCAGGAAAACTTATGCTTAAGTGGGCTTTGAACTATTCGTCGGTTATTAATTAAGGAGTTATCAAAATGTAACGAACTTGTTATATATCCACCTAGAGGTATAAGCAGTATCCGAAATAGGGTTTTAATTTGCAAGTAACAATAATGCGAGGAAGAATTTAGTAGTTTGTTCGTTAAAAAGGTTTGCGAACTTTTTCTTTAATCGGAAAACGGGACCTTTAACTGAAAACTTAAATTAATAACTAAAAAATGAAACTAATAGGTACAATTTACATAAAAGTGTAGTTCATTATATATCCTTTTATCGCTTAATAAGTATGTTTATAATCTTTCTGCTTTACCAGATCACTTAAATCCTGTGATCTGGATAATCTACCAGATCAGGTAGATTACGCAATCAAGTGATGGAACGAGGGGCCCACTCCTTCCGAGGGCCTTTTCCAATATGGACCACCAAGTGGACCGTAACAATAAAAAGTAATTACATAAATAATAAATTATTAATATATTATTTTTGCAATAAACCGTAACGTACGACACAAGCTCGCGGCTTAAACAAGCTCGCGGACCGTTTTTAGATACTTCGCAACAACACACTCAAATTACTCGACTACAACACATCAAATTGATTCCAATCAATCGTATTATCTTACGTCGACCGTATCTACAGCTTTTGGACAAGTGCACGCATTATATCAAAGCTTGTTGCGGACGCCATATTGCCATTCCTTCCTGCTAACCCGTCTGCAACCGACCAACTTCAGCAGCTATTAGCAGTAATTCCTTGCCACAACCTTTCTGCTGGCTAAAAGACCTTATTTATCCTATATAGCAAATATTTCTTTTTTTGGAAAATATCTGTTTTAATCGTATAATTACGTAGGTCTCGAGTTATTGCACAATCAAGTCCGATACGCCCTGCCATACGTCCCGCGAGACGCTCCGCACGGACCCTCCATGCCCCCCAACCCGCTCCTAACCCGTTCCCAACGCGTCCTATAACACGTTTTCCGACGTATATCGTTTAACGTATTAAAACCGGACAAGAAATGCTTGCGTATTTGGGTTAAAGATTCGGTCGAAAATAGTTATCTAGTCGGTCGGCTTTGGATTGTACGAAATGGGGGTAATATTAGCTTGGATGCGTTAAGAGATAGTCGGTCGAGGGTAGGTTAGGAGGGAAGAATGGCAATATGACGTCCGTAACAACCCTTGGTATAATGCGTACATTTATTAAAAAGCTGTAGATGCGTATAATAAAAGAGATTACGATTGATTTAAATAATTGCAATATGTTGTGGTTAAGTTATTTGAGTTCGTTATTACGAAGTACCCAAAAACGGTCCGCAAGCTTGTTTGGGCCGCAAGCTTGTGTCCTACATTACGTTAATTCAGAAGATTATAAATATATCGGAAACGTACCTAAATTATATAGAACCCAAATACTGCGCCTAATAATCCTGTTCTTTCGTTAAATAACCTTATTAATAATTTTATATTTTAACTTATCTAAATTTAATTGCATTTTCGAAATTAAAGCTAAATAAAATCGCAAGAATAAATAGACTTTACCGTTAAATTGCTTCAATCGAAAGTTTTAAAATGGTATTACTTTTATTATTATAACTATTATATATTGCTGAAAAAGCCAAATTATCGTAAAATTAACATATTTTGGATTTAAAATCAGAATTAAAATAATCTACTATAATATAATTTCAATCCTGCGCCACAGTACGGTGGCTAGAAATAGAACCGAAATTTGAATTAAACGTGGCTGGATAAAATAAAACGGTCCTTATCGATTAATAATAACGACGCGACTGATAGGTTAACGTTAAAACGACTGGAAAACCTTAAACGTACAAAGTCGTATAATTGCGTACGTAAACATTTTCTTAATACCATGGATCGAGATTCGTCGTTTTTGTTATCGTTTTTATTTTGCTAGTTAATATAAATACTTAAACTATCATTTTATTTAAAGCAAATAATATATATCGCCAGAGGAAAACCGTATAATCATATACGGTTCTATACGATTTTATATAATGTCGCGTTTACATATTTCGTATAGGTTAAAAGGAGCTATATAGCATTATACGGCGCGGTATAACTTGGTATAACTTTATATAATATAATATGGTGTCGTATATCATAATATAATTATCCCCCGTTAATTATATATAGTAAAATAAAGGCGTTATTTTTCTTTAATTATTTTTTTTCGGTTTTTCATTTATACGCTTTTTTATTGTTTTGTATATCATGCCGTAAAATTTTCCTATAGCATTTAATCCTACGGGTCGTTACGTTTTATGCCAGCAAAAAAAAGGCCTATCGTACTGTAACGAACCTGTCATACATCTACCTGGAGGTATAAGCAGTATCCGAAATGGGGTTTTGATTTGCAGGTAACAATAGTGCGAAAAATAATTTAATAATTTGTTCGTTAAAGAGGTTTGCGGACTTTTCCCTTAATCGGAGAACGGCGCCTTTAATTAAAGGCTTAGATTAATAACTAAAAAGCGAAAATTAATCTGGTACTATTTATACGAAAATCCATCCATTATATATTTAACCTTCCATAGTAAGTATGTTGCGGATTTATGTAATTTAAGTGATTTGGCAGATTATTTAAATTAATTAGATCACCTCGAGGGCCAAGCTTTCTTTTGGTCCGAAGTTTAGCCGTATCCGCGCTAACCTTTAAGAACTTAGCCTTTTTCAAATAAGGACCCTTATTTTTGTAACATTATTTCCCCTTTCCAAGGATCTTTATCCCAAAGACAAGAACCGTAAGTAATCCCTTTAATAACTGGAAAAAGTACAGGGATTTTTCAGTTGATTTTATTATAACAAGCCGTATTTAAAAGGAAAAAGGAAAGAAAAAATCTCGATTTAACCAACGCGAGGCGCGTAATAACCGCGCGGATTACATTAAAAAATTCGGCTTTAAAGTTAACCTTTATTCGAACTGTATTCGCTTTGGGAAAACCGACTGCTTTTTTGTAATTAACCTTCCAAGTTATAATTGTTATACCCGTCGTCAACGTCCGGCTTATAACGTACTGGAAATAAATTCTTTAGTAAAAATTAAGGAAAAATAAAAACGGTTGCAAAAGAAATAACGTAAAGTAAAAGACAAATTAATAAAGCTTTTTAATCGATTAAAACGTTTACGTTTTTAACAAAACGTTTTGAAAAAAAAGGCTTTTGCTATTTTAAAAAAGGGTTATAAGTTGAATTAATTAAAAAAGTAAAAGAAATTGGAGGAAAAATAGCGTTGCATAAAAAAAAAGCAAACGCGGCTTGCTTTTGAAATTAACGCCAATATGGAGGCGTCCGCCTTTTTTAATTGGAGCGCCAAAGGTTTGGATCTAGGGATTGAACCGTTGTCGCCTGCAACCCTGGCCGCGTTAAAAACGGTCGGTTAGGACTTTGGCGGTAAAACGTTTTAATTAGGTTTTTCGTATTCGTTAGGTACCTGAAAGGCTTCCAAGTATTATCCTCGGGTAGGTAATCCTTTTATTTAACTAGGTACTGGATTTTGTTTTTAACTATTTTTAAGTTTAGTATTCTTTCGACTTCGTACTCGTCGGTATTTTCCTCGATTTCCAAATTTGTTTCCAACGGAACGTTATTAGGTGCTAGTTTTAATAAGGAAATATAGAAAATAAGGTATATTTTTATTGTTTTAGGTAACGACAGTCGATAGTTAATCTTGGAAATGACTTCGTCGACCTTAAACGGATCGAATTTTTTAAAATCAAATTTGTTACTGGGTTTTTTAATTTTAATTTATAAAACATTTAAGGTTACGTTTTGTTTTTAGCGTAACAGGTAAACCTTATTTCCTTTTGATAAAATTAATCCCTTAATTTTTTTTTGTTATAATATTAAGCTATTTGTTATTAGAAAAATTGCAATTTAATTTTAAGGCAAGCTTAAATAGTTTTAATTTTAAATATCATTGTTTCTGCTTTAGGTATTACCGAAGTAATTTTTGGAGCTTTACCGAATGGTTGTTTTAATCGTTAAATTTCTGCGTCCTATCTATATACGGCTATATAAAGTAAAATACCTATATCCTTATTAACGGACGTATTATAAATTACTTATATTAATAAAAGCAGTTTTACCCAATTATTTTATTAGTAATTAATATAACTTCTTAAGTATTATTCCAAAGTTTAATTTAATCGTTCTATTTATCCGTCGGTTTAAAGGTAATATGCTGTAAAAAATTTAAGTTTGGCGCTAATTTGTTTAAAAAAGCTGGTACCAAATTTAAAAGTAAATAACTTATTTTTGTTTAAAATGATTTTTTTTGGAATTTTATGTTTGTTAAGGTAATATTTTACGAATACGTAAGCTAATTACTTTGCTGTCGTATTTCCTTTAAAGGGAAGGAAGTACCTATATTTGGTGAGTCTGTCGACGATTACCCATATTTCGTCGTACTGGATTCCGGTAACGGGATCTTTAAATAGGGGTAAGCCGGTAATAAAGTCCTAAACTATGGTATTCCACGTTTTATCTAAAATCTTGGTAGGTTGTAATAAATTATACGGTTTATAACGAACTGCTTTAGCCTTATTATAAACGTTGCAATTTTCGATTACTTGTTTAACGATTTTTTTAAGTTCTGGGAAGTTGTATTTCTCCTGAAGTCGTTTAATTATTTTGAAAATTTCTTAATATTTATATAGCAGGTTTTCGTAAAATTTTTTAACAAATTATTTTTATTATTTTTGTAAAACGTAAACCTTTTTACGATATAACAGTTAATCCTTAAATTATCCTTTTAATTATTTAACTTTTTTTTGTTTATTAAAATTATAAGAACTTTTAAATTGGGCTAAAAGTTCGGGGGTAAGTTTCTTTAATATTTTATATAATTGTAAAGTACCTTTTTCTGTAAGTTGTAATATTTGCATACGTCGTTTAGAGACTTTGATATTATAATTTCCTTTTCGGCTTAGGATATTTACCTACATATTCTTTTTGCTTTTGATATAGTAAATTTTGAAATTGAATTTAAACAGGAAAATTATTTAATTTTCGTATCGTTTGTTAAGGTTTTAAATCGTTATAAAGTAAGTAAAATTTTTATAATCGGAATAAATATTAAAAGGTTTTTTGGTTTTATTAAGGTAAGGTTCCTATTTTTTAAATGCCATAATAATTATTAATAACTTTTTGTCGTAAATAAGGTATCGTAATTCTGCATCTTTTAGGGCTTTAAAGTAATAAGTTATTGGATGTTACTTTTTATTGTTTTTTTGTTATTTTAGGATTACCTTTAAGGCTCCGTTTGATACGTTAGTTTTTAATCGTTTTTTCTTATTATAGTTAGGTAATTTCATAATAAAGGCGCTAGTAATTTAATTTTTAAATATTTGCATCGTTTCTTTGGTTTTCTTTAAGAATTCGAATTTTTTTCTAATATACTTTTTGGTAATAAAGTTCGTTAAAGGTTTGGCGATCTTTCCGAAATCCTTAATTAAGCTACGTACGTAACCCGTAAACCTTAAAAATTGACGGACGTCGGTAACGGTTATTTTATCGGAAATCGGCCAATTTTTAATTGCTTTTATTTTAAAGTCCTAGATTTAAATCTATCCTAGAATAATAGTAAAGCTTAAAAAGTCCAGCTTTTGGATATGCCATACGCTTTTCTCGGCATTAACTAACAGGTTTGCTTTCTTAAATACCTTTAGTACTTAGGCGACATGTTTCTTATATTCCTTTAAGGTTTCAAAATAAATAAAAATATCGTCCAAATAAACAAATACGAACTTATCGAAAAATTTTCGTAAAATAGTTATTAACATATATTGGAAACTAACAGGAGCATTAATAAATCCTTAAGGCATCACCTTGTACTCGTAAAGTCCATGAATTATTCTAAAGGCGGTTTTTCATTTTTCGTCCTTAACTATCCGGACCAAGTAATAGCCGTCCGGCAGGTTTAACGCTATAAACTATTTGGCTTTACTGATATTTTCCTTTATAGTATTCATAAAGGTAAAAAGGTATCCATTTTTAATAATAATATCGTTTAACTATCGGTAGTTGTAAACTTTTCGGTACATAAGGTCTTTATCTTTATTAATTCGGATCTTCCCATTTTTCATCTTTAATACTATCATAACGGGATATCCTGCGGAAAATTCAAATTCCTGAATATATCCGCGTTTAAGGTCTTGTTATAAGCTTTTCCATAAGGCCTTAACCTTTTTTAAATTCATGTAATAAATCTGGTAAAATTTTGGATAATGTCCTTCCTTAATAGGAATCCTGTAATCCCATTAATTATAATCGGGTAACTTTTTTCGTATTCGTTCTTTAAACAATCTTTCGAACCTTTGGTATTTAAGGGGTACCTTAACAGTTAGGTCCATTACTTTGGCTTCTCGGATCAAATAGCAGATTTCTCGGAACTTTTTTAAAGAAACTGTAAGATAATCCTAAGAAAGTTTCTGGGTTTTCTAGTCGATATAAGGGTTGCTGGAACGGAACCACGGCATTCCAAGGATAATATTATGTCCTGAAATGTCGGCTACGTCCAGCTTAACTTTCTTTAGGTATCCTTAGATTTGTACTGGAAGTTTTTTTGTTTTTCTGAAAATTCGTTTATTTTTATATTTGGATAAGCTTTTATCGACCGGAAGTAATTTATACGATTTCAGCTTGTATTTCTAGGGAATTCGATGTTTTTCTGCAACTAATAATAAAATGAAATTTCCTTTTACGCTTAAATCGATTATGGCCTTAAATATCTTTTTTCCGTATTGGAAAAGAATTTCAATTTAACTGCGTTATTTAGTTTTCGCCTCGTATAAGGTCTTATAAGTCGGGGCTTTTCGATACCTTAATTTCGAGGGCCTACGCAGTTTTTTAACTTGTTAGTTTTGTTAGCTAAAAGGCATTTCCATTTTCGGGTTTTTTTAACTGCATATTTGGAACATTTATCGTTTATGCAAATAAACCACTTTCTTTTGCCAATCTGGTAAATTAATTTTAAAATTTTTACTTCCGATATTTAAAGGGGTTTTAGTTTTGGGGGTAAAATCTTTAAAGGGTTAGCTTCTATATCCAAGATCTCGTATATCATGCACAGTATAAGGGCATAACATAGGCATCCTTAGGAAATAGCCTTTCGGCTTTGGGCTAACTCGGGGTAAAGGTAACAAGATCGGGGATATTCCGGCTATCTGGGAATTTCGATACATCTGCATTCATCGTTTGGTTCGGTAAGTATTTCCTTTTCCCATTTAGGCTAATAGTTATTATCTTCTTTGGCGCGGAAATAAGTTAAACAGTTATTATCGTAACATGCAGAAAAATGGAGCAGGTCGTAATTATAAATTAATTTCGAATCCAGCGTATCCGGGCAAATCGGTTTTTTAACTTTGGTAACCTTACTTGGCTTTAAGGATATTAAATTGTAGATTATTGTATTAGGACGTAACTGGCCATATTTATCGTACATTCTATACTGCTGTTCGTCCAAATAATAAATATATCCTAGCCTTATGGCTATCTTAAATGTTTCTTATCCTGGATGATATCTGCAGGCTTTAATCGTTCGATTTTGATAAGTCGGGCAACGTTTGTACTTTGGGTCGCCATTCTGTTCGTAATATATGGTTACAATAATAAATTCTCGCTAGGAGGAAATGGAATTAATTTCCTTTTTTTCCTTACTTTCGTTATTTGATTTTTGTTCGGTTATCCTAACCTTTTTCTAAGGTTAAGGAATTCCTTTTTTTCTGAAATCCTTCTTTGTTGGAAAGCGACATTCGTTCTTATAATGGCCTTTCTTGCTACAGTTAAAACATTTAACATTTAACTTGTTTTTTTTGGGCTTTTTTAAAGCAGTACTTGCTTCCTTCTGGGATTTGCCCTTGGTTCTATCCCTTTAGGACTTGCTGCTTAAACTTTGGTTGTTTTTTCTTTTGTCGGATTTCTTTTTTTCCAAGTATCTTTTAAAGGTACGTCGATCGGCGATGATAATCTTGTTAATATAATCCTAAAAGGGGCCTATCTTAGGTACTTTATACATTTTATCCTTAATTTGTAATTTTAGGCCGTTATAAAAGGGATAAAACAATACGTTTTCCGGGAAATTAGAAATTAACGCGAAGCGATTAAACTTAGTCGTATATTCGGCTGCTAACTTGGTTTGCTGGAAAAGATGTAACTGTTCGACCGTATGTTATTCTTTATCGGAATCTCCAAATAAGGTTCGTATTTTTTCCTCGAAATGTTCGTAGTTGCCGAAGATATAATTGGTTAAGTCGGAAAATTAATTAAGGTAATTCATAAGGTAGTCGTTCATAATAGGTTCAAATCATAAAAGAACTTTTCCAGCAAGTAGCTGAAAAATAGCTATTACCTTATAGTAATTTTCCGTTAAAAAATTTTTATAGAACTTAAAGTAAAGTTTGGCCTGGACCAAGAATCCTTTTACGTTTATAGTTCCATCGTAAGGCTTTAAAGGGGTTAGCTTATAGCCCTTAACTTCCGGCATTTTATGGTAACTAGGGGGGGAAATAATGCCTTTACGTATTTTGTTTGCACTAAATAAGGGCAAAGTCGAAAATCTTTGCTGTCGAATAAATCTAATGTTTTCGTTTTTCAGGGTCCTAACTTCTTTTACAAGGATATTTAATTTTTCGTCAATAGTAGGTTCTTTTTTTTTGTCCTCCTGTTCTTTGGTAGGCTGTTTTTTTGTATTAAACCCATGAACTTTTATGGTATTTTTTGCCGGGGCAGGTTGCTGCAAAGGTTAAAAAGAAAAAGGCCCTTCTTAAAATCGGGTGGTAAAAAATGCCATGTTGTCGATTAAGGAAAAAATTTCTTTAATAGGTAATAAATCGTTTAATCTGGTTATTAATTTCTTATTAACTAGTAACAGTAATCGAATTATGCTGTTTATCTTTTAAACGTCGTCCTATAATGTCGTTTTTACTACGTTCAGGAAAGTTTATACTTAATTGGGCCTTAAATTATTCGTCGGCTATTAATTAAGAAGCTATCAAAATGTAACGAACCTGTTATATATCCACCTGGAAATATAAGCAATATCCGAAATAAGGTCTTGATTTGCAGGTAATAATAATACGAAAAATGATTTAATAATTTGTTCGTTAAAGAGGTTTGCGGATTCTTCCTTTAATCGGAAAACGGCGTTTCTGACTAAAGGCTTAAATTAATAGCTAAAAAGCGAAAATTAATCTGGTGCTATTTATACGAGGATTTATCCATTATATATCTAACCTTCCATAGTAAGTATGTTGCGGATTTATGTGATTTAAGTAATCTGGCAGATCACTTAAATCAACTAGATTACCTCGAGGGCCAAACCTTCTTTTGGTCCGAGGTTCAGCCGCATCCGCGCTAACCTCCAAGGACTTGGCCTTTTTCAGATAAGGACCCCTGTTCTTGTAACACGTACTTTACGTCTGAATCCGATCGCGTACGTACGAAACACCTATTACCCGGTCCGTTACAATTTTAAATTCTTTATTATTACTACACCTTTTGGCTCGAAATTAAACATTTCCGTAATACGGAAACCGTTTTCGTATAGAACGGTATTAAAGTTACTTTTAATAATAATTTCTGCTATAATCCTTCACTTTCGTACTTTCGTTATAAAAATATGTACGATCCCGATTACTTTCCCCTTTTTTACCGCGCTCCCGGCAAAAAATGGCGGATATATTTTTTTTTATTTTACGAAATTACCGGGATGAAACGAAAAGGTACGGAAATGCGAAAAGGATTGGCGTTAACTTTTCGCCGGTCGCGTACTTTATTATTACGTCCGGATTAAATTATAACCTGGCCGGTTATATCAAAGCCGTATTACTTTGCTCGCCGTTTTTTATACTTATATAAACGCTTACGTCCGATATTAAAAATAACAACCTAAAGCCGTACGAATAATACTGTGGGAATCAAAGATTTTTCGCCAATACGGTTTTTTTATTATTAACGTTAAAGCTATTTCGGTATTAACTATTTTTTTAATGTCCGCCTTATTTTTCGATTAAGCAAATACGTTTGCGGCCGTTAATGTATTAACTAACGAATTCCCCGATATCGAAAATATTTTAACGCAGCCCATACCGTTAAGCTTTTTTAATGTCGTATCTTCACGGAACGGCCTTAATCTAGACGAAAATATCCAACTGTTAACGGAATATACCGCGAAGCCTACGGCGAATACAGCGAATACGACAAATGCGGCAACCTTTGCTAATCCTATTATGGAAATACCGTCGGATAGTTCGGACGACGATAATGATAATTTCGAATACGTATTTAAGCAATCGCATAAAGTTTCGCGTAACCGTTCGAAATTACGCGAACAAAAACGAAACCGGTTAAACCAAAACGGTATACTAACGGCGGCTACGGCGGCCGGCTTAAGCTTTATTAATAAGGTTTTTTCGGTACTTACCCCCTTTCCGCTTAAATCGTTATTCCTTTTACCGTATAAAACTTTACAAAAATATACGGCACCGTCCGAATCCGTATTACTACAACAAGATCAAATTAAAACGCTTACTATAACTACGACGGCTAAATCGAACCTTATTAGCGACCTTTCGTATATTAACATACCGCAGTCGGACGAAAACGAAGTATAACAGCCGCAAGATAATATACGAAATTATTCTAATTTCGGGTTATTATTACAAAATATATTACTTTTAATAACGTCGTTTACGGTTAAAATACCGAATAATATTACATAACGGTACGTAAAGCCGTAAGGACCTGCTATAATTAAGCTAACTAAATACGAACTTACAAATGAACCTTTCAATTTTAATTCGTTTAAGTTATTCGATTTTATTAATCTTAATAACGTATTTTATCCTAATTCCGTTACCTACCGTATTAATTAAGATAATTCCTAATAATATCGTATTTAATAATAATACTTAAAACTATATTTAGTTATACGGTTTTATACAGGCATGTTTTATGTTATATTAAGTAATTAATAAAATTATTTTGAATTAATTTTTTATTCGTTATTATTTTCTAATTTATATATATATATATAACCGTTATTATATATATATATTTAATCAATATAATATCGTTTTATTTTTAATATTTTTTAAATATTACTTTTTTGTTTTCGATATTTGTATATATATATATTTCTCGTATAATTATGTATATATACGTACGTATTAATAAAACGTAAAAGAATTAGGGTAATTATCCCCTCCCCCCCCTTTTTTTCCCCTTTTCCCCTTTTTTTTAAAATTTAAACCGGCGTTATATTAAGTTTAAATTTTTTTTTAGCAGGTTTAACGATTTACATATAAGTTTATATATACCCGTACGTTTATGGACGTTTTCGTACGTTATCGTAATAATATTTCTTCTTTTTTTTCCCTTTTTTTTTTTTTTTTTTTACCCCTTTTTTTATTTTCCTTTATCGTACTATTTCTTTCGTACGTATAGTTTGCCTACTATGTACGTATATGTATTATTATGTCCTAAAATATCCATTACTGTCGCCTGGATAAATATTAATTTTTTTGTTTTTCGTTTAAAATCCGTTTTAATAATGCGACGTATAATACATATACGCGCTATTTGGCCCGGGTTCGGGCTAAACTTTTACTGGTCGATCTGGAACGTTACCAATTACGTAAGCGTACGATTCCGAATAAACCTGCGATATTAATTAAAAACCGCCGTATTAAACGACCTTCTCGTTTTAAACCGAACGTTTCGTTACTTACGTTTTTTTATAATCCTATTTACGTATATATTTTGTCGTCCGAAACCTTAACTTCCCGTATAGCTTTTTCCATAAATAATAATATTTCGTATCCGACGTCGGCGCCGGAAAAAAATTTAATTCCGTTATATTTAAACTGGCTTCCCGCCGATAGCATCGCGCGTACGGAATAATACGATTACGGACATATAAAAAAAGTTACGTACAAATATTATAAAACTTTATATTAAATAAAGAAACGGTTAAAAAAATTTAAAGGCGAAAACGTTTAATTTAGTAAATATTTTTATGTTAGTTAAATTTTCTTAATAAATTTCGAAAAACTACCTGAATTTTTACAATATTTATTAAATTCGGATACGTTTCGTACGAAAGAATTCCGTTATAATATTAAACGGTATAATACCGCATTATTTTTTACGTTTACGGAATATACTAAAGTTAATACGTAAATAACCGGTTACAGATTAAATTATTTCTAAATTTAAAGGTTTTTATATAACCGTATAAAATTATTCGAACTCGAATAAGGTATTACGTTATATTATACGTAATTATATTTCCTAGTTCCGTACGAAATTACGTAAAAACGTTTCGATTTAAACGAAAACTTTAATCCGCGTATTATATATAACCTTTTAGAAAAAATCGCGTTCCATAACCCGTACGTTAACCAGTATATTACCGTACGAAATCGTTTCGAAAAAGCTATCCGCCGTATAAAAACGTTCGGATTTTTTTATAATCAGATCGACGTTATTTTACGGCCGAATATAAAAGTTATCGTTAAACTTTATACGGATAAACGGCAGGAAAATTTTCCGTTTATAAATAAAATTACTAAAGTTATTCCGGATACGTATCCGAATAAACGGTAACGCGATTTTGTTTTTACTTAACGCAATTTTATTAACGGGATTACGTTTTCGTACTTTTACGTATTCGTTAAGTATTTTTCGTATATCTTATTATTTTATCCGTTAATATTTTTATATAATCGTACGTTATATAATATGTTTTTATAAATTAATAACCTTAATAGTAATTATACGAAATTCGAAATTACTTTACGTAAATATTTTCGGTTTTTTTTGTTCGGGTGTAAACGATATTAATATATCCCGTTCGCTTTTAGCCGATTATTTCAACAATACGTCGTCGATACCTGGGCGGCCGTCGAACAAAAAGATTTAAAGTATATCCGTATAAATTAACCGAAATTTCGCGCGGCTTTATATGCCGGCTTCCGGAATGCTTTATGTTAAAGCGATACAGATTTATTTAAGGTTAAACGATATTCCGTATTACTTATTATTTATACGGGAAATTAACGTTTTATGTAATATTATTTTTAAGATTTTATAGTTATCGTACGACGTTTTAGTTATTGTTTTTATTCGTTATTTTTACTGTAAACGTAAAATAGTTTAAAATTATCCGTAAATTATATTTCACGTAAAATCCGGAAAATAAACCCGATTTTATTTGCCGGATTTTTTATATAAAGGTTTAAATATTATTACGAGACGTTACGTAATTAAATTATTTCGGCCGTTGTTTCGGATATATCTAGACCGTCGAATATCAGAAACGTAGATTTCCGTATATATATTATTTTGTTTTTTAAATTCGGACGATTAAGACCGGTTAGTTTTGTTAAAAACGTCGATTACGTTATTTACGCGGAAATATTTACGCCCGATTAAGATCCGGACGGAAGGTTACGAAAAATTGCAGAAAGTTTGATAATTTATGGGTTTTGTAAACGTATTAATTCCCGTTTGCCGTATAGGGTTAGATTTGTTCGTTCGTCGGAAAATATGTTCCGTATAAGAAACGAACTTTTTTGTACGAAATATTTTTTTAAAGATTTTACGGATATGACGGTTGTACGAAAAAATGGTTATTTTTTGTACCGCCGACGGGATACCGGCGCTTATGTCGAGAGAACGGTATTAGGTAAATACGGTTTTGTATAATACCGTTTAAATAACCGTTAAATCGTTTTTTATTTATTTATTTTTTTTTTTAAAAATATTCGGTATATATTAATGTGGAATTATATATAATTATTCGCGTTGTAAAATATATTTAAAAGCATATTTATAAAGACGGTAACCGGGTTATTTTTAAGATAATATACGGTTAAGTACGAAAGGACGAAACCGTAAACGAAATTACGTAATATTTTAACGGTTATTATATTTTACCTGCGTTAACGTATTAAAATTTGTACGATTTTTACGTTTATGGTCGGTATTTTATTGTTATATAGTTTACGGTTTATTTGGACGAAGGAAATTTGGTGTCGTTTGATTAATATGCGTAAGTTTATAAGCTTTTCTTTTAATTTAAACGGTTTTATACAATTTTGTAGGGATAGTTTTTATATAATGTGGTTCGAGATGTCGACGATCCGTACCGTTTTATCCTGTATTAGGATTTCCTGTTCCGATATGTATGGGATGTTAAATTAAAGACGTAGCGCGCGCGTAAACAGAATCGTACAGTTATCGGTTATATGGTTTTCGTTTACTTTTTAGCGGGTAAGCGGTTTTATTTCCGTTTATTGTTAGTTACCGTTTTTAATGCGATTTCCTTTAAATATTTCCGTATAGCTAATAAGTATTTTTATACGATTTTTAAAGAAATTTTCTTAAAGTTCGATTTATTTGACGATAATAAATATTAGCGTAAATTCTTTTACGAATAAAGGAAATCGTTTTTGTTCCTATAAGTTCGTAAGTTATTTATTTTTGTTTTAACCAAAAGTAAATTTATCGATTGTTATTATATTTAGAAATAATTTTGTACCGATTTTTGCGAAAATTTACGTTACTTTATTAATTTGTACGTTTATTGCTTTTTAAATTTAGTCGATTTTTATTTAGATTATAGTTTGTATTTTGTCGAACGAAATTTTACGGATAAAGGCCGAAATTATTTATTTACGGGTTTCCCGACGATCCGGTTTAATTAAAATTCGTATAGTAAGCCGAGTTTTGTATTAAATAATTACGTATAAACGTACGATTTTGAATATAAACGTACGTAAGCGGTCGAGATTTTACGTATTTTGATAACCGCATAAAATTATTGTTTTCAGATTATTACGGATGCGATCGAAGCCGATTTAAAAACTGCCAGCTTTTATTTTTAAGGATTTGCCGGCTGTAGCAAAACGTATTTGTATTAAATATTATGTTATTATTCCTGTATGGGTAAAAACGTCGTATTATGTATAATTTCGTCCGGGATTGCTATAATTTTGTTACCTGGAGGTTGTACGGTTTATTTTCATTTCCGGATTTCTTTTAACGTTAATGAAAGTTCGGTTTATTCCGTAAAAAAAGTTACGAAGTTGGTCGAATTTATTTTTTAGAATTTTGCTGGTAATATGGAACGAGATTATTATGTAATATCGGTTTGCTTTCGAAGCCGTTAATTGTACGCTTTGTAATTTACGCGTATAAGATTCGTTATTTGGCAAAATTTTCTTCGTTTTAAATAACGATTTCGTATAGATTTTCCCGGTTATAGCCGAATATAACCGCGTTTATGCCGTTAACGCGTACTTATAGTTTTTTTATATATAACTTCGATTATGGCAGTTACGTTTTATTTAAAATATGCGATTTCGTTATGTTAACGAGCTAAACAGTACGTACGCGGATTAATTAAAACGTTTTTTGTATGATAAACGGTATTATGGATATATTTATTTATTTGATTATATCTTTATAGCGTTAGATTTACGAATTTTATACGATATTATATATCCGGGTTATTTTTTCAATAAAGTACTGTTTAATTTCGATTTTTTTCCGGTTGCGGGCTTTATTAATAATTATGTATAAGATCGTACGGGTTATTAATAAAAAATTGCTTAATTAGATGCCCGGTACCGTACGTATATATTAAGTTATTGACGCCGTCGTCGAAAATAGCAGTTCGGCGAAATATATTTTTCCGGCCGAATTTTTACGAACTTTTACGTTTAATAAATTACCCTTATCGACGTTATCTTTAAAAGTTAACGTCCCGGCGATAATCTTACGAAATATTAATCCGGATAACGGCTTATGTAACGGTACGAAAATAATTATTCAGAAGTTAAAAAGTTACAGTATTAAAGTTTTTATATTAAGTAACGCTTTTTACGGTACTGTACGGATTATTCCAAAGGTAAAACTATTCGCGCCGGATAATAATTATTTGGTTAAATAGTTCCATACGTAACTGTTAATAACGTTATATTTCGTTATAATTATTAATAAGGCATAAAATTAATTATTAAATGTCGTCGGTATTCATTTACTCGAATCCGTATTTTTATATGGTTAGTTTTACGTCGTTATATCTCAAATAACGGACGTATATAACTTTACGGTCGGCGTACGTAAAATAAACTTATTTATTTTTAATATTATATAGTTAACGTCCCACACTACCGAGCGGACCAAACCACCGAACGGACCAAAATTTCTCAACATTCCAAACTTCCAACTTGATTGACGTATTACTCAACAACAACAACATGGAGCGCCTTACAAAAGAAGCTAGGATGAATTTAGCTGTCCAGGCTAAAAAGAGAGATCCAAAACTTAGCTTTCAAAAGCTGCATTCTATATACAATGTTCCCGAAACAACTTTGAAAGCTCGATATCACGGTCGAAGCGTCCGAACCGACATTACCCCCAATTCACAGAAGCTGACGCCGACCGAAAAGAAATCGATTGTCGAACGAATCCTTAACCTAAATACGCAAGCGTTTCCTGTCCGGCTTCAGCACGTTACAGATATGGCCAATTTATTGCTTGCTTAACGCGCTGCTAGATATATCGGAGTTAACTGGGCGTCGAAATTTGTTAAACGGCAACATAAGCTTTAAACGCGTTTAAATCGGAAGATCGATTATTAACGGATCTTATGCGAAAATTCAGAAACATTTCGCAAGTAGTTCGAGCTTATTCGGGTTACAATCGAAAAGTACGGTATTGCAAAAGAAGATATTTATAACTTCGACGAAATTAAATTTTTAATAAAGCTTCTTATAATAACGGGCATAGTAAGTACTAATGCTGAAAAACGTAGAAAACCTAAATAAGCGCAACAAAGCAATAAAAAATAGGTTATAATTATTCAAGCTGTTAATTTCCAAGATTGGGCTATATCGCCATTTGGTATTATGGCGGGGAAAAATTATCTTAAGTCCTGATACCGCGATAACCTACCGCCAGTAGCCGATTAAAAGATCGCATTAAATAATAATAGCTGGACAACAAATAAATTAAGTCTCGAATAGATCCAGCATTTTAACAAACATACTCGGACGCGTACGAAAAGTTCGAAACGTTTCCTTATCCTCGACGGCCACGAAAGCCATTATTCGATAAAATTCGAAAAGTACTGCGCTAACAACAACATTATTACGCTTTATATACCCGCGCATTTTTCGCATTAGCTCTAACCTTTTAATATATCTTGTTTTTCTGTTTTGAAACGCGTTTATTCGCAATATATCGAAAACCTAATACGACGTCATCATACCTACATTACCAAAGAAGATTTCCTTACCAGCTTCTACGACGCGTTCCAAACTGCCATAACGTCCAGCAATATTAAATCTGGATTTGTAAAAGCTGGTCTTATTCCATTCGATCCTAATAACGTTCTTTCCGAATTGGAGGTTCCTCCAGTTATACCTACGCCGACCGTCTCCCCGCTAACCTCTGCCGGTTCCATTTATTCCCCGCCCGCGAAAACCCCTAGGAATATCAAAAAAGTAACGCGGCAATTACGTTATTTGCAGAAAAAGATTAGAAACCAACCGGGTAATTCGTCAACTAAAATAACTGAATCGTTTAATCTTTTAACCAAAAGTCATTTATTAGTTCTGTACGAAAATATTCTTCTTCGGAAAGAAGCTGCCCAATTGCGCAAAACGAACCATATCTTAAGCAAACGTCGCAGGACCAAAAACAAACGTTTTCAAAAAGGAAGAACATTTACTATACAAAAGGGATAAGCTTTTTTAACCCAAAAAGAAAGGGGTGGTAAAAAAATGCAGCTAACAGCAGCTAAAAGGGGTCGTCGCAAAAGGGTTAAAACGAAGGAACGGAAGTGTAGCGTCTGCGGCAAGCCCGGGCATAATGCGCGTACTTGTAACAAAGTTGTAGATACGTCTAGCGAAAAAGAATCTGATTGATTTTAATCAATGCGATGTGTTGTTGTTGAGTTATTTGAATTTGTTGTTGCGAAGTTAGAGATTTTGGTCCGTTCGGTGGTTTGGTCCGTTCGGTGGTGTGGAACGTTATAAAAAATATTAACTTTTTTATTAATTTAAATAAATATATTACGAAAAATACGTACGTAAATATACGTAAACGTACGAAATTATATAAATATATACGGATATATAATATATTAAACTTATTAAGATTAGTTATTTAATAATTATGTTATAACGTGTTAGACAAGCGAGCTGGACAGACAAGCGAGCTGGACACTTTTTGGCACCTCGCAACAATCAATCCAAATAACTCAACCACAACACATCCAATTGATTCCAACCAATCGTATTCTGTTTCGCTGTTAGTATCTACAACTTCTGGACAAGTGCACGCATTATATCAAAGCTTGTTACGGACGCTATATTGCCATTCCTTCCTGTTAACCCGCCCGCAACCGACTAACTTCAGCAGCTATTAGCAGCAATTCTTTGCCACAACCTTTCTGCTAGCTAAAAAAACTTGTTTATCCTATATAGCAAGTATTCCTCTTTTTGGGAAACGTTTGTTTTAATCGTATAACTGCGTAGGTTTCGAGTTATTGCAAATTCAAGTCCGACACGCCCTGCTATACGCCCCGCGAGACACCCCGCAAGACACCCCGCGAGACGCCCCGCACGGACCCTCCAACATGCCCAACGCGCTCCCAACGCGTCCTATAACACGTTCTCCGCCGTAGATCTTCAACGTATTGAAGCCGGACAAGAAATGCTCGCGTATTTGGGTTAAAGATTCGGTCGAAAATAGTTATTTAATCGGTCGGCTTTGGGTCGTACGAAATGGGGGTAATATTAGCTCAAACGGATTGTGGGTTAGTCGGTCGCATACAGGTTGGCAGAAAGGAATAGCAATATAACGTCCGCAAGAAGCCTTGATATAATGCGTGCACTTATCCAGAAGTTGTAAATACGGACGGCGAAACAGAATACGATTAATTGAAATCAATTCGATATGTTATGGTTAAGTTATTTGGATTAATTGTTGCGAGGTGCTAAAAGTATCTAGCTCGCTTGTCTGTCCAGCTCGCTTGTCTAACACGTTATACGGAATTATTTAAAATTTTATTAAAATTATTTAATTTACGTACGAAGGTATACGGTAAACGATAAATAGAAACGGGATTTATATTTAATTGTACGGATATATCTAAGTTTTAACCCGGCGGCATTTCTAAAGGCGAACGGAAACGTACGTAATTAAAATACCGTTATATTAAAGCAAATAATACGTTAACGTACGAAAAGTAAAGGTTTATATAAACGCACTTAAGTTTTAGCCCGGCGGTATTTCTTTAAAATGAACCAATATTTACGAAATAAGGTATTAAATATTATTAAAAAAAAATTACGTACAAGTTCGTATACGAAACTAACGGTTTCGTACGGGTTCGTTTCAGCCGGCAGTATTTTTTGACGTGGACAAAAATGTACGAAAACGAATAAACCAAATATTATGTACGTAAATAAAAACGTACGAAACCGTATGTAAAGCTGCCGATTATACGAATTCGTTCGAATAAGGTTTTATTGCTAATATAAATAAAGGCGTACGCAAATTAACGAACTAAAATGTCGTATAAAAACGTACGAAGTTATACGAAATAACTAAAAAGAAAAAAGAAAAATCGCAAATGCAAGAGGTATTATATAATTACGTACGTATACGTACGAATATGAAAAATCCGAAAAGAAAAGAAAAGAAAAAAAAATTTCAACGTAAAACGCCGAACGCCGATATACGATATTGTACGATACCGAATATAGAAATGCTAAGAAAGATGTAAAGTAAAACGTACGGGTATATACGTGCTTTTACGGTAATAAAAAATTACTTTTCTTCGTTAAATTCCTTTTCGGCGTCCGGTCCCGTACGTACCGTTTTGGAGGCCATGTTCAACGCGTGAAAACTTACGTACGAGTTAATATATATACCGTTCTAAAATTATACATATACAGATTCGTACGTACCGACGGCTTTCTACTGGAAAGAAATAATCGTACGAAAGTATTTCTTGTAATTCGCTTTCGTATATATAGCCGAAAAAAGCTTGCTTTATAATATAGCGGGAACGGCTTCGTACGAATTAATATGGGATACGGCGAATATATACGGGCGTACGAATACGTATGAATTGCAGCAGTTTTAAATAAATATTTAACTCCTTATATATTGTATATATAGCCCGCATAATAATCCTTTTTATATATTATTATCCGTATTAATATAAATCCGTACGGCAGGGAAAGCATATATTTATATACGTACCGATACATTTTTCGTATAAGCCGATACTTTTACGACATTATCGGTAAATATCGTTACCGACACGTTCGGTATTATATATAAAAAGTAATACGGATTACAGTACGATTTAATACGAAGTAATATAGAAATAATACGGGCGCGCGGAAATACGTATGGTAAAAGTTTTATGAACGTAACAATTTAAGTTTATACGGAATAACGTAACCGTTTTTATATTTTATACGTAATTATATAAATCGCGTTAACTGGATGCGTTATAAGTAAGTTAATACGGTAAGCGAACGGGAAAGTACGGGAACGTACGAACTTTAATACGATAAAACATTTTGGTAACTTCGCCAACTTTGCTTTTTCGAACGTATACGTATATTTACGAACTTAATTATACGGGGGTTTTCGGCTAAATTATGACGGATTTAACATTATAGCTGATTATTTCGGTTTGGTCGATCCCGTTAGCTTTCGTACAGAACTTGCTTAATAGCTTCGTATGTTTTGCTACGGGTTCGGACGGTTTTTCCTTTTTTTCGTCGTTTTCGTTTGCTTTTTCGTCGCCATCGTCGACGTCGTCATCGTGCTCCGATTCGCCTTGTACGTCGTCGTCCGACGCTGTACCACCTTGTACGAAATTAAACGATGCCGTAAAATTAAGATCAAAATTTTCCTTTTCGATATATTGTAAAATAAGGCTTTTATTATTCGGTGACGTACGGTTACGTTTAGTTTTGCCTTATAACGTTTGCAGGATAACCGGATTAATTGTAAGATTATCAAACGTTCGTATACAGGTACGTCCGGTTTTACTTGGACTTTTAAAACTTAACATAATTACTGCGATTGCCCGTAAGCGTACGTTTATATACGTATATATATAAATAAACTAACGTACGAACTTGTACGTAAAGTATCGGAAATCGAAAAAAAAAATGAATAATTTCGGAACCGGACAAATCTATATAACCAAAAATCGGTAGTATACGTACATAATCGTACGAATTCGTACGAATTGCGAAAAGTTGCCAGGAATGGAAATAACGTTAAATGGGATAGATAAAAATGGGGTAATATAAAAGTATAGGAAGGGGTTAAAGTAGGATTAAAAAATAACGTTACGGCAAAGCTGCGCATAACCGTCCGAAAGCGAATGCAAAAATAACTCCGATTTTTTTCAAACCATTACCGTTTAAATTTTTTCGGTTTCGTAATTACAAAAATCATGGATAAATAATGTAAAAACGATTATGCGTTACGTTGTAAATAATTCAAATTATTCGTACTTACTTTTAAAGTGATTTAAGAAAAGAAAAAAAACTAATTATAATAGTAACGCAAAAAAAAGGTATTAACAAATTTTTGTAGGTTTATTATACGCATAGACTATTAGCGCCATTCAATTTGTACGCTTACGTAATATATTTGCAAATCCCTACGAAAAAAAAAGGGAAATAAGCATTAACCCTGTTAATCTTTTTTTATGGGGTTATATACAAATGCGTACAACCCATTTATGTATATTATACTTGGAACTAAAGCTGAAAAATTACGGGCGTAACGCGCCCGTTTTTTCAGCTAGTATGTTTGTTAATATACAACCCATATTTAACGATACAGGTATTTCCTTAAGCTAAACCCGGTATTAAAATTACCGCAAAAATTTAAGGATTTTAAATATATTATTTTCGTTATCAGTCGATTAGTATATCTAAGGTTATAAGGGAATAATATCTTAAAATATTAAACGTTTTCGGGTAAGTAAAACCTTTTCTATAACGCGGTAAATAGCTACCTATTAATATTACCACTTTTATAACTAGGCTTTATTAATAACGGGGCCTATACCGCTACGAGATCTACTTATTATGTACACGATATCTATTTACGAAAGCTTTAAATGGATGGACGTCCATTTCAGAAAGGGCTAAATAGGGAGCGTGGGCTTGGCAATTGCGCAATCCACTTTGCAATCCGTGGACTTCGGTGGAATTGCTTCGACCCCTGCTCGAGGTATTAGGAGTTTTAATGCTCGTAAGCGCGGTAGCGTATCCACCCAGGCCTCGGCGGTATTCGGCGGCCTCCACGTACTCTATGAACTCCGTGTGAGCTAGATGTGTACAGAGCTGCATCTCCTGAATTGTACGAGGAACAACGGTGTACTTCATATCACCTGTATGAAGAAGATTCGATCTGCAAAGGTGCTTCATATCCCCAAGTGGTGTAGTGCGTGTGTGCCCGTCGACAGACAGCGAGCCAAATTCGTCGCAGAAAGAGGCGTCTCTTACTGCTGGAAGTGGTTCATGGGCCGACATGCCTTGAACCGAATTGTATCTCCGCATTTTCTTACATGGGAAACTACTCAGGCACATCTTGCTTGCTGGTGTCCTTGACGCAGCGGTGGTGTCGGCGCGGCCGTTGACTGTGGTTACGGCTTGCTGGTAGATGATCGCGACCCAATGGCCTGCCCTAGGTACCGCAGGAACCTAGTCCTGGCGTGGAACTGGAGCCAGGCGTTGTGACGGGGTGAAAATTGTCAGCCTTAGCTAACCGAATGTAGCTGCTTAACCACCACTAAGGAGTGTCTCCATTACTTCAACTGTGCAGCTCTTACCACCATTCGCTCGATTGCGTCACCAGGAATCCCGTTGGCATTGAGATGCATGCCTTGTAGCCGCGGAGTCGAAGACGGATGGGCAGAGGCAAAATGACTGCTGCGGGGTCCGGACGATGTGTAGCGAATAGTATTCCGGAGGTGAGCGAGGTGGTTTCAGGAATTCGACGAGAACTTGACCTTTGGAACGTAGGCCGTCCCCTCCCCCAACTTGTTGGTGGGGCTGATTCCGCGGTCTGCGGCGTGTTCTCGAGGCGTCATGCAATACTATTAAGGAGAATATTAGTGGAAGCCTATTAAAACACGAGAGAGCGGTTTTATACTCAGGGATCCAAGTAACTTAACTGAAATCCACCGGTCATGCAATCCGTTACGCAACTGCCAAGCCTAATACACCCATTTAACCTTATTTAAAATGGACATGTATTGTGGATAGATATAATGTCCATATTAAATGGATTATGGCGTTACATACAAAAACATGTAACTAGTAATATTGTCTAGTTACTTCGCCGGGCCCTTTTTTTTTTTTTTTTTTTTTTTTTTTGGGGGGGGGGGGGGGGGGGGCGGGGCCGGG
>QJNY01000326.1:0-93700 GCA_004155945.1 Monosporascus sp. mg162
AGGCAACGAACCTCTCGTACGATTGTTGCTTGAGCACGGAGCGGACATCAACGCGAAGGGAGGATACCGCGGGACTGCGCTACAAGAGGCGGCGGCAAAAGGCAACGAACCTCTCGTACGACTGCTGCTTGAACACGGAGCGGACGTTAATAACGGGCTCGCGTTACAAGAGGCGGCGGCAAAAGATAACGAACCTCTCGTACGACTGTTGCTTGAGCACGGAGCGGACATCAACGCCAAAGAGAAATACGGCAAGACCGCGCTACAAAAGGCGGCGGTAAAGGGCAACGAACCTGTCGTACGACTATTGCTAAATTACGGAGCGGACAAAAGCGGGCTATCAAAGAAGGCAAATGGATATATTAAGTCATTGCAGAGCTCTCTTTAACAAGAGTAACTGGTAAGGCGCCAGGTTCGTTGCTTTGCACAAAGCATCCAATAATAAGCTTTGCTATTTCTGCAGTAGTCCCACTTTTTCACCTACGTACCACACCACCGCCACCTGGCACCAAAATTATATGCATCTGCAATTGCAACTGTAATTGCAGCCCCCTAATGTTCTTTCATTTCTTTCGTAGTAAGAATAATAATGCCGTTACTCCGCAATATCTCGACATTACGGCGGAGATAACTGTCAGCTAGCTGGGGGTGCGTAGCGCACCCATATACGAAAGGTTACCTACTAATCGGCACATATATGTTCCGTGGCCAAGCTCCTAAAGTTGTACGCGTGCGATTACCTCAGCTAGCTCAGACCTCTGCTGGCTCGTTCTCCATTCTTTCCAAAGCTTTTCAATGAATTCCGGCAAGACGCTAAAAATTAACCAATTAAATGCCGTATCCTTGTAACGATCCGGCGAGGCCTGAGTTGTACATAGTACACTTTTGCTCCAAGGCATTGCCAGGTCTCGCACAAACCATACAGATGAGCAGGGATCGAAGAGACGGACCAATACGCGTATACTATTAGACCCATCGGATCCAGAAACACAAGCCGCATGCTGCCTTATCGACTTAATTTCCTATTTGGGAAGAAGGGCTCCCAGTATAAAACGGACGCGACACAATAACCCTCCTACACTCCCTTAGCGAACTCAGTACGTTAAAACGAGGGCATTTCCTTTGCAAGCTTACACGCTAAAACGTGGGCAAAATAACACGGAATTGCCTTTTTAATAATATAGTATGGTCATCTTAATATTAGAGATCGAGGCTAATGCAGACGTGACCACGTGAATGCGGTGACGGACTGCGGCCTCAGACATGCTATCTACACCGTACGAATACTGTATACACTAAAGTACTCATTCCTCGGCAAACATCTAGCACGACTGCCTGGATTTGGCTTGCAAAGGCGTTGATACCCAGCTACTGTGCACCTCTCTGGGGGTTATGCTGAAGAAGACATTCTCCGCTTAATCCACCCCCCACCTTCAAAGTTATATGCAAACGCCCGGCTGGTGGGTTGAGGTTACTTAAGATTGGAGATTGATTCCCCGGCTGTTGAAACAGCAAAAGAGAAAATGACATCATCCTCTAAATGGCGCCCGTTACCCACATTTCCGAATCTGCCGGCGCTACTAGTCTCTCCCGGCTTCGACGTCGCATCATCGTCATACAGCCTTCGAGTCACCGATCTCGCCAATATCTGGGCCGAGAATCTCGACAGAAAAGGGATCCTCAGGCGAAGCCTCAATGAGGACACTAGCATCGACCTGAGCGACGGAGACAGGGAGCAGTGGCGGGTGTTCCTGACCAAGCTTGAGGCCGCCTTTGATCCCGCGTCGCCCGACCACGAGCATACTAGTCTCACTTTATCACCACACAACAGTGGCGGGCTGGTTCTCCAGGTCACCTGCGTATTGCCGAAGCCCCTGGAACCCCTCAAATGGCCCGTTTTCTTGACGAAGCGCCAGCCTGATGTCCTAGCATCGGAGCTAGTCGTCCCCCTCATCCAAGCTAACCAGGTGCGGACGCAAGAGACTGATTATCTCGTCGCCAGACTCAAAGAGAAAGATGCAGTCATCACCAGATTGGTCGACAAGCTACAAGCAGTCGGCACCGGATTTGGAAATGTGTTCCATGGGCTTCCAATGAAGCGCAAAGTTACCAGGACAATGGCCGAGGAAAAGGTCCAAGGCCTTGCGCCGTTTAACGAGCATGGATGGCGGTCACAGTGCGCAAGTACACTTAAAGCTCACCAAGACGTCTCATCCCTGATCTTCGATGCCTTCGGTAGTGGTGAAATACCTGGTGGTAGAAACATCAAGGTGCCTGAACAGGTCAATGATTGGTGGATGAAATTTGGCCCAACCTCAGCTGTCGTTAGCCCCAAGGAACAGACTACCTCCACAGCACCACGGGCACCTGTCCCACAGAAGGACAAGCCACAGGCAGATGAGGATGATGATTTTCAAGTGCAGGCTACGCCACCATCCCCGAGGAAATCTCTCGGACGCGGGCAGGCTGCCACACTGGGCGGAGAAACGACGGATGAGGACGACAGCCCGACAGATATCCCGGACAGCCACCCAAAGGTTGAGCCAATACATCGGCCGCGCATAGGGGCTCTTGGGGGCAGGAAGGCACCAAACCAAGCGCAGTACCAGAGCCAGTCATATCGTACTGTCCCCGATAATGATGACACTGCGTCTGAGTCAGAAGAAGAGCCTATAAAGCGAAATCCTGTCGCAAAGCCGCGTTCTAAGATGGTGGGCTCCATTGGCAGAACCAAGCAACCAACACCGTCGGCTATGAAATCGTCCTCGCCGGCTCCGGCCCCACCCAACGACAACGACAGTGACGAGACAGAATCCAAGTCAGACACCGACTCTGGGTCTCGTCCTTCACAGAAACATGTCCCGGTACATAAGAAGAAAGGCGGCATCGGACAGATAGGGGGTGGATCCCGGGCAACACCGTCCCGGGCGACGCCCGCTCCCGCTGACGAACCAGGAACGGCGCCCCCGACGTCCAGCGCAGAAAAGCAGCCAAGACAGAGGCTCGGGACAATCGGGAAGAAAGCCGGAAGCGAAGCGAAGCATCGAGACGAAACCCCCGTAGAACCCACTGAGGAAGAGAATATGGAACTCAAGGCGGAGCGGAATCGTGTCGAGCTGGCGAAGGAACTGGAGCGCAAGGCTGTGGCTCCGGCTAAGAAGAAGAGGAGGTTCTAGAAAACAGAGACTACTGTGTTGCCTCCGCTGAAACTAATAGTTGTTCACATAGGAATTCCTGATATCTCTTGAAATATTCTAGGGGCGAGCCCCAGTTATGATGTCCGACAAAGCTTTTTGCTATTGTTAGTTAACCTCAGATCACATACTCTATATAAATTGTCACATAGGGAACAGAATCAGAGCATATCTATCAATGGGTCGCTCTACGTGTCCAACTATTAAACGCTATCATATACAACGAGGGCCTTTCTTGCGAAGCTAGTTACTATTCAAATCCTGGTATAGAACAGTAGTCTCACATGTGCAGTTAGTTTGACCGAGTAGCATTTTATAACTGAGTTGCACTATGCGTAAAACGTGTAAATTTTATAGTTACCCTTATTTTCTGTTCCAATATGTCCAACATCCTGGGTTTAAGTAGATGTACGCTCAATTCTTCTTGCTCTGATGGTGTCGCGACGGTGCCATCCGCCGTCGGCGTTAGGACTATGAGACTCGAACACCTGAATCCAGCAAGCCACGTAGGCGGCACAAATTCCTCGGACTCCCGACTTCGAGACACAGAGGGCTTCGAAGCATATTATCACTAACAACACAAGCGGGACGGAAAGGTAAAAAAGGCCCCCATCTAATCACACACGAGGGATGACCACAAAGCTTGCCCCTTCCCGCCCTTCTGTGCGCAGCCACCCAGAACCTGGTCCGTGGGATCTCCTTTACCCATTCTACACCCATCCTACAGCCTTCTGAACTAAAAAGTAGACCAACGTATAAACCACACGACAATACAAAGCAGGGCACGGGTAGGCGTTCCCGTAGCGGCGTGGGGGTCCATTTGTTTGTCGAGTACCTACTTACCTTTGTATCGTCGCACCACGCCCCATACAACGCTCAGCGAATTTCGCTCGTGCATATCCCCGGGACGCCTTTCCCTTCCTTCTATTCTGTCCATTTCTTCTCCTCCGGCCGTCTGTGCATCACCGGGGGGCGGTCCGACCTCCCGCCTGTTGCAGATGTGAGGCGCGATGCTGCGAGCTCCTGCAGGTGCGAGGCGGAAGAAACGCGAACGGCGCGGGCGGGCTGCATGAAGCTGTGAAATGAGGCCGAATCGCGCAGCGGGCTGCAGGTCGGCGAGATTTTTCTTGCGTCCAACGGGCCGCCTGCCCGCATACATGGCATACGCAGTGGACATACCTACATACGTACGCAGGTACGTCGACGTTGACGGGTTCGGTGTAATACTCCCGCCGCCCCCTTGCCTCAGTTCCCCTTCGGTGGCGCAGCCCGTTCGTTTGAGGAGCCGAGACTAGGCTTCTCGCTGCCTAGGGTTCGATATCAGCTGGGCGGTCGGTTGGGCTCGGCTGCAGAAGGGTATCTGCATCTCCCTAGATCTAGGATCTAGGTTGGTTCTGCGCATACTTGCATAGGCGACGCCGCGACCTGGTAATCGGGTAACGTGCCAACCCCGCACGCAAAAGATGCTGGCGGCACAGCAATGCTGCCATCTGTCTCCCTGTGCCTGGCAGCTTGGTGATCTTCGTCCGAGGTTGTTATGAGATATTAGCAAACCTGTGCTACTCAGCCTGGACAGTGAGGGATTTGGGACTCTGGGAGCTTTGTGGCGTTTCGCCATATAGTGCACTGTAATTAGTCGATGCTGGGTGTGTAGTCGTATCATCAGACGAGGCTACTAATCGAGGCAAATTCGTCCCCATTAACATGATACCAAAATGAGGGGCGGGGGCCACTCCGCACGATAGCAAGCAAGTAGCTTGATACCAGACACCCTCGTTCTATGGCTCCTAACTAAGCTAGTGCTATATCATAGCCTTGAAATAGGACGTTGCACACTGACTGGTCTCGTTAACCGATAACCTACCTACAAAGGAACAAGCTAGCCATCATCGTCTCGCACGGTGTAGCGTCGTGCTGTAGTCGGAAATTTCGCCACGTGGGACGAGTGACAGTTACTGTCCCCATTACTGCGGCGGAGCAGAAGGATTCCATTGGCTGGAGCTGGGGGCTGTGGGAGATGCTCGGTGTTACTTCCATATAACGAAAGGCCGCTGCCTAGGTAGCCTCGTCGGCACAGATGCCGCTGACCACAGGTGAGGTGTCTTCCGTGTCGCCAGTTGGTGGACGTGATGGCCACACGTGGCCCTAATTCACCGGAGGCCTGGTATCTGGAGCTCAGTGCCGGCTCAAGGAAACGTCATCCCGTCCATTCTGGAGATACGTAGGGGTATGGGGCTGTGACGGATCGGAGACGAACAAGACGTGACGTGGGACTTTGTGCGGTTTTTGCCTTGCGAGCGTAGCGACGATCGAGGTCACACCCGTATATATCGTTTCGCAATTGTGCATTGTAGTAGTAAATATAGATTCAACGGATGATGGATTTGAATAGGTTAAGGCGAAGCGCTCCGCGCCACCTGAGGCGAGACTGTCCCTCGTGATATTGAAATACCAGAGAGCCAGCCTATTAGTGTAATCTGATGAGACCCTGGCTCATCAGCAAGCCCATGCAATGGGGGTAATCCACTATATTGGAACCGTACAGATCCCACTGCCTCAGGTAGATATTTGAGATTCCCCTTTCAGGGCTTTGTGGCTTTCCATATTGATGATTGCCTGGAGCATAGCTGCAGCTAAGAAAAGTTGATGCACGAAATCAATGCTAACTTCGCCTATTCATGCTCCTAACGGATAATATAGATATTACCTCGCGACAGTTCCACTCCTTACAAAGCCTGAACAGCAGCTCCATTGTTCGTTCTCGTCTACGCCGCCGTCGATCGCCCAAGCTCGCCTAATTTGATGTAAACTAAGTGAGAGCAGTGTAGACGACAAAGATAGTATGCAGTTCGTATGCCGTTTCCGTAAAAACCCATTGAGAGAGCCCCGGGCATCGGGCTTTGTTGGCCAGACTACAATCGTCTAAGAAAAAGGGATGCAGTCTTTCCTACGGGCGATTTACCCCGACCTCCCTACAGGCCACCCAGGAATCCAGCTCTCTCACAATAGCCACTAAAATACCCGATGGCGCCTATCCCACCCGAACTTCTATTATCAAATTTTGTGTATACCTCCTGGTGCATCTGGTCGTCATGGATCCGACCGCGCCTCCCGGGCGGAGCGCCTCGACAATTTACGGTGGCCGCAACCCGGATGACGGGAATTAATCCCAATGGCCCTACGGCGGTAGACGGGGCAATCCAAGTGGACACAGGCAGACAACCAAACAGAAGCACATACGCAGACGGTGGTATGCAGGCAGACCACAGTTCAAAGTCAATTGGAACTTACCTGCCGCCTGCACGTAATACAAGGGGCCAGGGAGCACGACCATCGGACGAACTTCATCTTTCGCCACAAAGACGCCTGACAGTGAGTGAAAACTCCCAACCAAAAAAAAAAATAAAAATAAAAATAAAAATAAAAAAATAAAAATAAAAAATAAATAAAAAAATGAAGAAGAAGAAGAAGAGGAAAATTTAGGCACGCTGTGATAGCCCGTCGACCCATTCAAAACACATTGAGTGGTTGCTAGGTTTTCACCCTATAAGCAAGCATGTGATCGGAGAGGAGAATTTCGTCACATACTAACAGGTCGTGGCGCGATCAATCCGCCCAGGTAGAACCGCGGCCGGTAGCAACCAGATGGACGCAGACGCTCCCGTGGAAGGGGATAGATCAATCGACCCAGACACCAGCGCAGCTCAACAGCGCCACATCGGGAACCCTCGAGCCGTTCGACACGGGGAGGTCCGTCACGTCAGAGAACTACTGCCCGTTCTGCCGGATCGCGGCAAAGTACGCGCCGTTCCCTCCGGAGAAGCCGCCGGCCCCGACGTCAGACCACCTGCGGCCCGGCAAGCTGTCGCCGCGCACGTACGTGGTGCTGTCGACGCCGGCGGTGATGGCGTTCCTGGACGTCGACACGCTGGCCGAGGGCCACCTGCTGCTGTGCACTCGTGCACATCGGCAGCAGATGGATGCCGTTGACGCGCACGAGGCCGCCGAGCTCGGCGGCTGGCTCCGCGTGCTGTCGGCGGCCGTCGCGCGCACCACGGGCCTGCGCGCCTGGAACATCGTGCAGAACAATGGGGCCGAGGCCGCCCAAACCGTTTTTCACACTCACTTCCACGTCATACCGAAGCCCAAGGGCGCGAGCGCGAGCCCTGGCTCCAACTTCGGCCGCGGATATCGGCTGGGGCTAGATCATCTAAGGGCCCCCACGCTGGCTCAGAATCTGAGGCGGAATATCGCGAAGGTGGTGGCAGAGATGGGCGTCTGAATGGGGAGCTTAGATTTAGCGCGCATTAAATAGTTTTCCAATCCTATCGTCATTCTCCCTCTCAACTTGCTACTATTCTTAGCCCCTATCTTTAGTTCCGGGCTATTGACTCTATCCACTGAACGGCGAGATTCCCTTTGGCTCCCTCGACTATTTCGTGGCTTTTTAATTATAACCTGGGAAGCGGAACCGGTATACTGAAAGTAGAGGTAACAGACCTTTAATTATCGTCGGACAAAGCCGGGGGCGGATAGGGACAGACCAGGACAGCGCTTATAACAAGCCCCAGCAGAAACCATATATGCCAAAGCATCAGCTAGTTAGCTTTCCGGTAATATTGAAAGTTGTCTTAAGCCGGCAAAAGCCTGTTCCCCTAAGGGACGTGTTGTAATATTGCCGCATATATCCTCATACAAGGCTCTTTGAAGGCGAAAGGGCACCGTGGTGAATTAATCTTAATACCTCGAAGGTTTATACGACGTCGTGTCTTTTAAGTGCCATTAAAGCTGGTATTGCAGTTGCAGAATGACGTTCGTTCAAGAATTCGCTCTCCATCATATGCCCACGTCGTCCGTAGGCCACTGGAGGAATGGACCTTCGCTGTCAGATAGGCACAACCATGTTGTAAATCACTGTTACCCAGGCCTAACTCGGTCGTCTTAGTTGTTATGGCAAGTACATGTTGAAGGTAAGGTACCAGGTTTCCTTCCCAAACGCCATCGCGACTTACTCCTGCAGAGGAAGGTTTCTTGATCAGCTGATTGTTCCTTCCATGTTACAGCGAAGCTCCTAAGCACCCATCGGAATCGTGTAAGGCGCAGGGAAGCATGGTCTCACCTGAGAATAATTGGGCAGTCGAGACTCACTCGGAGCCATTAAAAATGGTTTTTTCATGAATAATGGTGTCCTGACTAAAGCCGTTCCCATGAATGTCAAAACAAATTCCGCACATCTTCCTAGCCGTTCCATTCTACAAACCATCAACCACGCTCTATGAACGCTCTCCCAAGAATCAGCCATTAGGATCATCAACGTATACAATAGAGCAGATAACACAGGCCTCGCGGTCTCCGGCCTTATCCCACAGAAACAAATTCTGTATCTAATCCTAGTCGTTACCTCCAATTCTTTTTAACAATATCACCTACTCTCGTTTATCTTAGAGATGTCGTCCCCCTCACGTCCCGAGAAGCCATCATCTTCGGAGCACTCCCCGACAACCTATCGCGACTTCACTGTCGGGACCGGGAGACCATGGACCAAGTCCGTTAAGGCAAAGCACGTCACAGCAGAGCGTCACATTCGAACCACAAGGAGCCAGACCACTGTACTACGACCTTACGAGCAACAATGCCACCCTTGATATCTTGCCTCGGGCCCTCCAGCGTTGCGTGTGCGACAGGGTTTTCGTCGAGTATCTCTATGACAGCTACATGGGTGAACCACCAACCATGAAGACCAGGGGGATGGAGCGAGCTCCAAATCACGTAGTCATCAAAATCGACTTCGCATATAGTGTAGACGACTATTCCGGCGTCCATATCCTAATGGACGTGGACCCTGGAACGCTCTCAGCGGATTTCAAAGAACACACTTTCGCACGCGGAGTGCTGTACATGAAGTTTGTGACCTACAGGGGCTAGTCTTGGAATTCTTGTCGCACGCTCGAGGTCGAACTAGGACCGAACAGAGGCCGGTCGCTCTGGACTTTCATGAACCAGCTTTTGGACAAAAACATGCAGACGTTCTCGTTCGCGGCGATGAATGGTTATTATCGGGGCTGCAGACACTGGATGTGAGTAGAAACACATTATCTCACTTCGCACCACCTCAAATGGAAACCAGCCCGACTGACAGCAGAGGAACTTCAGCGCCAACGTTCTCCTGGTTTGGCAATCCGTGGATCTCATCACACCAATCATCAGAGGAACGTACCCGGTTGTACCGCCGATGAAAATGGACGACATATACGGTGCCCTTGGATATGATTATGCTAGCCCCTATCAGGATGTATGCTACCGGAGTGCCCCTCTCCTCAGTGGCATCATGAGAGGAGCCATTGGGAGGTTCAACGAATACGACGAGCAAGTAGTTCCCTACATTGGCTCCGACAGATATAAGATCGTGCTGGAATTCATCAACCGATACGGTCTTACCGTAGAACTGGGGGATTTGAGCCGCGGCAAACAACGAGTCCGCCTAGTAGATATGCGAGCAGCTGTGATGCATCGCTTGAAGCTCCTATGGCTGAATATATATTGTAGATGAACCTGAACAAGAGCGTGGGAAGTTAGGTCGCATGGGGCTTTGGCGATCATGGCGTTTGATTCTGGCAGGGAGCTTTTGGAAGGAAGAAGGCTGGTGTACCCTTGATGCAGGGCTGCATTGCATATGATAGGGATGGTATTGTCTGCTTTTTGGGTTCCCTAGGGGCTACTCTGTCACTCGCTTGTTCGTCGGTAGGGCCTTATCGATATCAAACAAGCATAACGTTCTTCCACTAGTAATATAGGGCCCTGACGGGATATCAGCGTATTATAAAGTGCTTACTTTATGCGTGATCGAAATGTTGTTACCGACCGACACTACAGGCCATCTGTCAAACCTCGTGGGCAGCCGGGGCGGGAGGGGCCATCCCGCTGCCGGTACAACTCAAAACCGAGTGATTGATTCAGTTAACGGCACTTGCAATAGTACCCCTACCTCCGCGATAATTTTTCGATATAGTGACATCGCGCCATCTTGATCGAACGCCGTAAACGCCTATACGTCCGCGACGTGTCGCGACGTGTCGGAATGCGACGGTGCCATGTAACTGTCACAGAAGAAATTTTGAGGCAATATTGACCGCTCTGGCTCTGAGGAGGGAAGGAGCTTCCCAAGCCATTCAGGCTGATCGAAGCCCTTTATATAACGCCTGCCGGGCTCCATATGAGCTCAGCAGGGGTGCCTGATTGGGGCCCTTTAGATCCCCATTTTCCCATGACAGTAACTCCAAGGCACATGCTACACCACCATACGCGGTCCTTTGCTGAATGGCCAGGGTGGGAATGCGACGATATCGTATTCGACGCACCTGGAGTCCCGGAGGCCCCTCGAGCGGGCTTCAGGCGTGGCCAATAATGCGACGTTCAAACGGCCGGGTCGGCAGTCGGGGAGCGCACGTCCTACGTCCGTCCCGTAGGCAATTTTACATGCATCGCAGCGGACCTGTCAGACAAATCTGACATATGCAACACCAACGGATTGATATATGATAGACTTGGCCATCGCTGCATGCACAACGTGCATACCATATATAACCTGGTATATACGAGGCTCCGCAGCTATAAATACTTATCCTAGTTAGTGTAGCATTGGTGACATATTGCAATAGGTACTAGTGAAAAAAAAAGAATTATAGAGCCACGCGGACCCGCACCGCGAACGATACATAGTTGGGTGAATCTGTGGCTTGGCAGAGCTCTCCCCTGGCTTTCGAACAAATGCTGATAAACCTCCCATAGGCGAATACGGGTATGGCCGCATTGAGCTGGCCCTGTCTAAAACTGGAGCTGAATTGTCTTTTTTTTTTTTTTTTTTTTTTTTCTTTGGGTTAGTTTGGTTTCTGCTTATTCTCCTACCCGCTACCCTCGACTACGAGGGGCGGTTGCGTAATCTAACTGACCCGGCTAGTGACAACTTGCTCGGAATCGTCGGTAAGGAGAATATCACTACCTTGCCATGGACGAGTTAATCTTGGGGAGTTGTAACGGGCATTCCGTGCTCCTTGGCTCGGCCCGACTTTTCCCTGCGGGGTCGGCAACTCCTTGGAAGCAAGACAGCTATAGGCCCCCAAATTTGAAGCAAGCGAGGTCCCAAAAGGCCAAGGGAGTACGCACACGACTGGGATAGCATTGACCGAGTGTGCGATCCCGGTACGCTGGTCTGAAAATAGGATGGCATCCAACGATGCACCTCCCTTCCCTAAGATCCATATGCCGTGACAGTCTCCACCCCCGGGCCCCTTCTTTTGTTGCTTGGGATCTGGGGAGCTGGGTTCTCACCAGGTCTCATCTCATCTCGATTACGCAGGTTACCAGTCTGGGACCAAGATTTGTTCGCTCCCGGTTGGGCGAATCGGCGGTATGGATTATCTAGGTGCGTTAGGCATGTACGGACACACTTGTTACTTCCTCCCGTGCCAGCCGATTGGTTGGGCTAGACGCGGCTACAGCCGAAGCTATGATCAGCCCCAAGGGGGTTGGTAATAATTCGGAATATCACGGAGCAGATCGTCGTGCTTGGCAGTTATAATTTCTTCTGCGCATTGGGGACCGCCTCCTTTCCGTCCCCATTGCGATCGCTTTAGAAGCGAGTGAGATCTGTCAACCATTGGCGTGTGGGGGTAGTCGGCAGTCCGACTCCCCAATTGGTCGAGCTGGACAAACGCCGTTGGTAGCTTCAATTTAGGGCGTGGCCCTCCCCACTTAACTAGTGGGTACAAGTATTTACATAGCGCTATGTGGAGTTGCATGGGGTACATCTACAGATGTACCTACATAGTGATATCGATGTCGATCCATGCAAGGCCCGAGTACCGCGTCGAAGAAGAATGCATCATGGCGTCGCATTATCGATGTCTTGGTATAAAACCAAAGTAAGTAGGTTCAGTTGCCGGCTTCAATAGCACCCTCATCTGTATCGCGATGGGGACGACATGATTCCTGCCGTGTAACATAGGAAACACCAAGACGGGTACAATATCCACCGACCGCAAGGAGTTCGACCGTCACTAGTAAATTGTAGAATTTTCCGTTGGGGGCAGGAGGTAATTACCTGATATGGGATGGTACCACTGGGCAGCAATACTAAATTCGATATTCCCATCGACCCAGGTTAGGTAAGAAATGGGATACTTTGATCGAGTCCGCCATACAGTGCCTACGGGTGTACTTTTTTCCGCAAGGAAGATGCGTAAATCGGCACCTTAAATTTAAAGTAAACTGTAGAGTAAAAAGCAGAGCCATCAGGTCGAAGTTTGCCGCCTGACTTCTGTCTCCACCAAAATATGTGTAATCAAAGCTGTCAGGCACCACATGCACATGGTTTCAGACACAACAACGTGCTCAAAAGGTGCGAGCCCTCTGCGGCCGTTCCTTAAGCTACTTCTGCGTTAGCTCCCGCTATCTGATACACGTCACCGCAACCAGTTTTAGCCGTGGGAGCCAGCAGTACAGATATCATGTGAACCTCCATGGAGCAAGCGCCTAGATAGGTAGCTAGGGCTGTATAAGCCAGGATGCGCTCAGCGGACAGTGAAACCCGTCTGTACAGAGATGAGCAATGAGAGTCATTAGCGTGCAGGATTTAAAGCTGTAGCTACGACCTCGAGGAATACAATTAATGATGTACCATTGTCAGGTTTGGTTGTGAATAGGTAGAAATGACATCCCCGTACCGTGTAAGATGGGGTGAGGGCTTTTTGTACAGAGGGGGAAACCAAGTAGACATTTCTCTAATAATATTCTCCAGGTTGAAGGTAGATTTTAATAGCCCATCAGCTCCGGTAAGTACAATTTTAATCTAGATACGGAATTTAATGCTGGGCATGTAGAACCCGTTTTCACTAAGCGCTACCCTGTCAGTCCACGCCATGTTTTCCTCACGTTACTCGGGTACACGAAACGGCCAGGAGCCTATAATGGCCAGAAAAGGTGGATCGGCAAAAGCTTAGACTGCAGAGTTGCACTTTAGAACTGAAGTTTTCCTTCTGGCTTGTCAGGAGGCGTGGGAGCCGGAGTCTCAAGGCTGCCCTCCTACCTAATAACCCGCCGGAGAGAGTCGAAACCTATCGGCATGAACTGCATTATTCAGGCTTTTCTTTGCATCTAGGGTTCGTCCTGATGGGATATGCCACCCAGAACCAAGGTGGTCAGTGAGTCCGGGTGCCCGGATCTGTGGATTCTGTTACCCCAACTCCTTTGTCTGCGCGATTACCCTCTGGCTCTTAGGGTAGAGAAAAATATCAAAATTAACAACGGCGGCGAATCGACAACGATGATCGCTGCCGTTCGTGGCTTCGACGCTGGGAGAGCCTATTTTGGATTTTCCTTGCCCGGAACACTCCACACAGGGGGCTGACTCGCGGAATTCTCCTCGCCCCTGCAGCAGCTCGAATACCACACGTGAAGACCGTCGGCACGGTAGCCCGCTCGACAAATGGTAAACGGGATGGAGCTACGGACGAGTCCATCACCGGCCACATCTATATAACTAGGGATCTATCCGCCAGTTACAGCAACAGCACCAGTAGTAGCAGCTATTACACGACATATGTTAGGTTAGCCGCACTGTGACGATAGCCGAGTCATTAGATTGCTGGCGCGCGGTTCCACGTGTCGGATAGCGCAGAAAAACCGCCGTTTTAATCTCTCTCAGCGTGGCGGTGTCACAAGGAAACGAGCGAGGTATGACAGCGAGAAGCCAGAACGACGCACAGGGACGTACAGACGAACAGACCACGGGACACGGCACATGGCGGTGCAGGGCAACACAGGGGCACAGAACAAGAGGGGCGTACAAGAACGGTTGCTGCTCCCACGGCTAATTCCCTTAATTAGATGGATGCATCGTACCCGCAACTTAGCAGGTAGGTAGGTCATAGTAGGTCTTATAGGTCCAGGCTAAATCACGCATGGTAAACTGCCCACCGACCTTACGTCCATCCTTCTGCCCCAGAAACGGGGCTCGCCTTGCCTATATCAGCACACGGCAGGATTGTAGTTATTTAAGGTGCCGTTATTATGCGAAGTCGACGAGGGGCTGCGGATTGTCTCCCAGGCGCGTGCGCCGCGTGGTTAGTGTCTGTTTCATGTTTCCTGATCTCGTGCGACGCAACGAATAGTACCTACAGACACACGCATGGCACGTTCGTCCCCGAGAAGGGGGAGTAACCCCAGGCATACGTTTTTGGAAGGTAGGGAGGTAAGTACTTAGGTGGCAGGGGCGTGGCTGTGCTGTAGCTGCCTGCCGGTAGGTAGCTAACCACATATTACATACATACGCATGTAGTAGCCGTTCCCTACTGAAGGCGAGATGGTCATGACACCACATGATGTGCAATGTATGCACGTATGTATCATGCAATGCAGCAGATCACTTCGCTCGCCCGCGCGTGGGGAATCGGCACCGAGGGCATTTTAAAGCTAGGTAACAATATGCAACAAGGGCAGTCAGGAGGGATGTCAAGTTAGATTAAGCGCGGGACAGGGAAACCGCTGCTCCGAAATCCTGGACTGCTAAATGTCTATCTTGTCAACTCCGGCCAGGGCACCACCAGGAGGGAACACCGAGACTACGCTTAATGGATTTCCGTAGAGAACGTAGAGAGCTCTTACAATTAAAGCCAAAAAGTGACGTGGTCGCTCTCAGCTGATGTCTGCCAATTAGAGATCGGATCGGCCGATATCATCTCCCTCGTATCTACACAAGTCCGACCATCCGGCGATCCAGCCAGACAGCCTATTCAGCCCCTACCCCTTTAGCCCCTAATCGTTTGTCTAAGGCCGCTACGGGGGAGACTGCTAAGATGTACTAACATGGGAACACAAGTTGCAACCCGCGACGAAAGGGAGGACGTCTCTTTGCGCTACAAGACCGGGATTCTTTTCTATGTTAATGAGCGAAAACGACCAACATCACGAACAAGGCCCAAGCGGAGCGGCACTGGAACGGGGTAGAGAAAAGCACCAGAAGGGCAGCTCGCTAGGTAGATAGGTAGTACTAGGTAGTTCGGCCAGGCCAGTGATTGCGGACTCGGTACAATACATTATAGTTAAGTAAGCCCACTTGGTTAGCCAGTTAGATAGCGTATCCGGCCCGCCGGTAGCCAATGACGTGCGTCGATCCCACCGTTGATGACAGGGGTGCTGGGCGTTTAATTTTCAAAGACCCCTGACCCCATTTCCCACCATCCACCAGAGCCCCCCAGCCCCAGTTGGCAGCCCGCCAATGAGACGCCGGGAGTGAAGCGAGGGGTAGAGAGGGGTTCGAGAGGTTCAACAAGGGGCGTCTAACCGTGTTGATCCGGTTATGTACAAGTACAAGTCCCAGAGTCAGACTTCAGTTAAAATACCCCTTCCATACTATATGGCACCGACCATTGAAATACCTGTCCTAGCTGCGGGGGGCTAATCGGGGACCACCCCAGAGTTACGGGAAGGAATGAGTCAGATCTAAGAGGGGAGAAGGGGCGCCAGTGCAGAAGAAGCTACGATCTCGGAGAGCTTGGGCTACAGCCGGCGGCGGAAGTGCGATGGTAAGCAGATTAATAAGGGCGCCACACGGGAGATCGAGTTCCCAGCTGTTTGAGCAGCGCACTGCAGCGTAGAGGATCTAACTTTCACTTGCATTTTATCCACTCGAGACAGAGCGCTAGGAGCGTGAATAGCAAAAGTACAAGTCTATTCCTATCCGCTCCCTTGGAATCATGGGAACGATATACCGCAAAAATAAATCACTCAACTCCGCCACGGGACAGCTCGTCCACCAGGATGCTTGGGAAACACAACGCTAGCTTGATTATTAAGAAAAATCGACACTATGGTATTCCTCGTATGTTGCCGGAGACATGAACCATAATTTCTATCCGCCCGGGGCTTTTTCTTCAAAAAACGCCTTTTTGTATCATGCCTGCACTGCCTCCCCACTCCAGGAGAGATCCGGCCGCGCACCCTAGCGCAGGGTGAGATTACAAATGCATCACGGCGAGAGATCCATACCGCGAACAAGCGGATCAAAGGTAGCGATATCGTAACAAACGAATGGTAAAAGCAAAACATAAAAAACGTTCGACGGCAAATGCTGGCAGCCACTGGCCGCCGAAAATGAAAGAGCCGCCCATCATAAGCGCGGGCGACTCGCGGATCGGGATGCCATCGATAGGAGAGCTAATACCCGCTGTTGCTGGCATGCCTGCCATCCCCTATCAAGGAACGAGGCCGGCCCCCACCCCGTCGCTCATCCCGGAAAGCTGCATCATCATGCAACAGGAAGCGATACAAGGCCGGTAACTCCTTTCAGGCTAAGCCTGATATTTTCTAAGACTGATATGTGCCACCGGTGCCTGAACCACCCCATGGCAGATAGGCGAGCCGATCCTCGCTCATCTCGTCTGGGTTAGCGAATAGAGCGTTAAAGTTGTTCGGGGCCGTGGCCGTCGTTGACACTCCTTGTCCACTGCTGCCGGAGAGAGACCCCAAAGGTCCCGGATAGACACCGCTAACATCGTCTAGAGTATACATGGTGCCCGGGTGGTTATGATGTTGTGGTTGTTGGTGCAATTGTTGATGTTGCGAGTAGTCATGGTGGCTTTGTCCATGGTGCAGGGTACTTCGATACATGTACCCCGGGTTCGCATGGCCGGCGGTTGAGATCGCGGCTCCGTTAATGGGTTCTGGTAAGAGCATGCCACCCGCATTGACATCTGGGGGAGTGACTGGCTCCAATTTAGCGCTGGGAGAGTATTGGTACCCAAAGGAACGATCGTAGAACGCGTCCCTCACGGAATCTCCCTGCCCATTGTGCATGCCAAAAACCGAGTTCTGGGCTCCCCTCACCAAGGCCTTTCTTGTGGCTGCCGCTTTTGTTTTGCTGGCTGTTATACCACCCTTACGGCCCGAACTCGCTCGTGCCGACAGATTACCATGTACCCGTTGGTGGCCAGATCCGCCCCGGCGGCTGTTGTTACCTTTACGGTAACGCGTCGTGCTCTGCACGCCTTTTGCGACCGCCCAATCCTCAAGAACCCATTCGGTATTCTTCTTGGTCTCCGGAGCGTCATTCATTGCGTCGCCTGTGGTTGACTTCCGATCGCGCTTAACAAAGGCCTTGAACCGATGTTAGCGATAGGTGTCAGCGGATCATCGGGATGGGGCGCATGGTCATTTGTTGGAAATTGTGGGCAGCAAAAGAGATTTGCTCTGGAGAAAACTCACTGCGTTCATGCTCAGGTTGTGTCGTATGCTATTCTGCCAACCCTTGTTCTCCCCCTTGGCTTTGTCAGTGTTGTCACGGAACCATTGATAGATGTCCTGTAGTGTCATCGCGTGCTGTTCCGTGCTCATAAAAGCACGGTAAATAAGCTGGGCGTAGGGCTCGTCCGCTTTTGTGGCGTCCTCGCCTTCTGATGCAGCACCTGGAAAGTGCGCCGGGTCGTCGTCATCCATTAACTGATAGTTGTCACCGACGTCACCTGTTACCTGCGGCGAACTAATATCAGGAGGCGAAAATGCGCCGTCCGCCTCGGAAAGGTCGGTGAGCATAGGTGGTGACTCTTGGTTCATGGCACCGTCTGTGCTGTCGATGTTTCCTCCTCCGTAAATCGCTCCTGCATAGGAAGATGCTAACATCTGTTGTTGGAAGGCGTTCTCATGCTGTGCTTGGGCACCGATTAAGGGGAAAGGAGAATACTGATCAGTCGTCTTCCAGGTTGCCGGGGCGAGATTTAACTGTGGTGCATCAGGAGACGACCAAGTTCTCGGGCTGTTTACCGAGGAGCGTGTGGAGCAAGGCGGAACGGGCTGGATGTCGTAGTTCGTGCTGCTCATAGGCGAGCCGTGATATGAATAGTTGTCGAAATCGTCACAGGATGTGGCCGGTGGAGTAGGCCACATGCCCTGTGCCGAAGCGACGGAGTGAATTTGCGGATGTTGGTAAGTCTGAAGAGCCGTACCGAAAGCGAAAGCGCCGAGTGCTTGCTGACGTAAGGGCGCTTGTGGAAGTGAAAGTGACGACTGTTGGGGCGGCTGAGTTGTTTCAGGGGGCGGCAGTGGCGGCGAAGGTGTATAGATGGAGTCAGGGCTGGATACGACGGTCGAAACTCCCGTTGATTGCGTTGTACAAGCCCTCTGATCGGCGATCATCAACGGGGGAGAATAGCTGGCGGGCGCGCCGTCATAGTAGTTTGGATGCATGTCGAAAAAGATGCAGAGAACCACTTCCTTGATGGTAAAACGGGTTTCCGTGTTATTAGTGCCGAGGTGAAACAGGGACCGATGATTCAGGCGGCCAGAAATCGGGGTCGGTTGTAGGTAAAAGAACAGGGAATTCAAGGTCAACTCGGGCAAACTGGCAGCCGTCGGCTTGAGGAGGGAGCGGAAATGGGTAATGCCGATTAAAGGGGCTGGAGTGAAAACAGGCACGGCGATTCTTAGGTATAAAGGATTTGTTCGTGAAGATATATATGTCCGGGTAAAGGATAGTAGTATCAGTTCACCGCCGAGAACGCGAGTACGCCGAGAGACAACGACAGCAAGACGGAAGAAGAAGAAGACTAAGAGGAACGAGGTTGTAGTAGCCCCTAATGCCGTCGAAGTGTAGTTACAGTTGTACTGGTTGTGAAGGAGATCGTAGTTGCCCCTAACGTCGTCGAAACTTGTAGTTGCCCCTTTTATCGGCGGAGTCTAAGATACCTCACTTACTTTCAGGCTCGAGATGTAATAAGAGTGTCTAGTCAGGTGGGAGAAGGGTGCCGTCGAGGCGGAGATGGGTGGTGATAGTGACAATGATATTGTAAGGCAGAGCAGATCGAGGAAGAGGAGTCCCGTGCGTGGTCAATCCCGGAATTGAAGAATATCTGTGATCGATCTTAGCCCCCACCGCCGGGGACACGAGAAGCTCCGATACCTTTGTATAACCAGGTAATGTGCAGCCAAGTGAGGCTGTATGTATGTAGGTAGGTGTGTAACAGGTATGTATGTCATGTATGGATTTACCGCAGAACCTCAAGAGGCGCACATATCAGGGAATACAGGAGAGATCCATGTAGGGAATGCCAAGGAAGGGTGACAAGGGGGAGGTCGCAGCAGAGGCAGCTCAACCCCAGACCAGGAATGGTGTGTGGGGTTTCAACGGTGAAGAAGACTTGGCTCAGTCTACGTCTCCCATGTACCTAGGTGTGTAGATCGAGGCCAAGGCTTTTCTAATGTTGCTAATGTACCTAGGTTTGGGCTTTTCGGGCTAGAACTTGAGATATGACTGGATAGAATAGGCGGACTAGATGGTAGTAGAGGAGGTGCAGCTCCGGAGGTCTACCTACATGAGATACTATGTAAGGTAGGTCGCGTGTATAGCATGTAGATGAGGTAGATCAGGTACCCAGTTTAATATTATCTCTCTGAGTATTCTCCTGCTTCTCTTATTAGGCAAGGACGCAGATTATTCAGTCTGATCAGAGAGGTGAGCGGGAAGTACTCTGAATGTATCGGGAACACAAAAAGGGGCAGGTAATATCACCTCTAATCATGAGTGCACGCCTCTATGTGGATACATACGACCGAAGGTACAATGATGAATCCCCCGAATATCTCAACATCATTGCCAACACATTCGTTACTTGACCGACTTATGTAAGTACGTGACGAAGGTGTAACCTGACCGGCACCACTTTTTTATTCTTATGTACCAACCCCCACAGCGCTAACCCCCGTCAGATATGACCCCCGTACTCTGCATCATGCATTACATTATATGCGCAAATTGGTGGGAATGTATCCTGTAGATGTATAAGATATATGTCTCCAATGATGGCATCCGTAGAGTGTAGGTAGGTACGTTCCGGGGGAAAGGGTGTGTCTAGATATGTGCGTAGGGAGTGGCTGCGTGTGTGCTGTGGAGGGCTGATTCCATCGACGCTAGCAACACCTTTTCTGTGTGCCCCTGTGTGCGTGCTCTGCTTCATGATCCGTAGAGTGATCTATGCCTTTTGAGTGCGCCTATATGTATAGTTGCTTCTTGTGCAAACGGCTGCGTGTTTCTGTGTGGCCAGGCCACAGCCACGTTAGATAGGTAAATAGGTAGCTACGTGCCATGTACTTTCATTCGTGGCCGCCTTTTTCTTCATCGGGGACATTTTTTGTCGCTTGTGGATAGGAGGACGCAGCAGGGAGGCCGCAACCACACGACCCACCGATACACCACATCCGACCTGGGCAGCTGCTGGGGGGCTAAATTGACAGATGGCTCTGTCGACAGTCGAGTTCCACTCACGACGGGCGCAGTAAGGTTGTAATCTGGCCGGCGCGGCCCTACCTCCCTCCCTCCCTTCAACAAGCTCTTGTGGACAGCTGCGACGTGCCTACCTAGTACCGCGCTGCAAGACTGGCAAGTCGCTTCTGATGAGCTGGGCCACCTCCGGGGGAGCACAGCATGTAGGGCGGGATCCAGGGCCCTCCTCCCGCTTCCCGGTTGCGTGCATGCAAGTTGGATTCTGACAGCATTCGCCAAAGGACGGCCAATCATTTGTCATGTGCGCTTGCTTCCTGGACAGCTGTCGCAGCCCTACTAATTTTATCCCCAGAAGCTCCCTCGGGAGATCGCTTGCAGTTACTGCCCTGAATCTGCAGATCGTTGCGTCCTTCTAGAATCTCTGGTAGATCGGCGGGCGACGCAAGGAGCCCGGCATGCCTGTCGAGGGTAGAGAAATTGGAGGACAGCCGGGAGAGGAACTGTGACGCTGAAACGCAGGGGTTCTGTGTTATCGGTTTCCGTGAATTAAAAATCATCATTGGTACTATACTATCTCGTCTCTAACTGAGGACGCCCAAGCCAGGCGCTACACCCGTTGCGGACTTGGCGATCATAGCATTAGTCTGGTGAGAAAGGTCATCTCGCATTTCTAGTTTATTCCTGCCACCTGTCAAGAAATGCTAGACGTCCGGACGAAGCATCGACTGGGCAAAGGGAACGTAGTAACAGATAGACCGAGGAAGTGAGGCAGCAGTTCTCCGGGCGCTGTGTAACCATCGCTAGACTAGCCATGAGTAGCCGCCGCACAGTCGCCGAGACTGAATACGCTGTAGATTACTACCCATGCCAAAGCCCACCTCAGCACTGTGCGAAACTTCGCTCGAGAATTCAGTTCTCCAGCCAAGGCATTTCTACGAAGATTTTTTCACCCGGACTACTACCTGATGGGCGAGACTCCTGATTGCATATATCCAGCCTTCCTTGGAGGTGGGATGGAGACCGTACTTGGTCTACTTTCTGTAATAAATCTGCAGGTGACTGGTCAGTACATATAGGGGCAGGTTGGGACATCAAGCGAGACAGGGGATCGCTCACCTTTTTAAACTGGAAATGGAGCTGCAGAATGCCCTACGACCGTTGGGATTAGGTTAGTCACGGCACTTTACTAGGATTCATTCGGGGAACAGGAGGGGCGAGCCCGGAAACGGCAAGCCGAGAATGCGCATAAAGTGGTTGTGCAACGAAGTGGCTTGACGTTTCAAACGTGTACATCAAATAAGATGCAGCAGGAGCGGCGCCATGTGCACATCCCGGCCCTTCGCCCAGAGTTTAGATTTCCACGGCTACGTGTAACGAACGAAAGGGACACAAGTGAGAATTAAAATTATCCACATACCTTATCAAAGCTGCTCTTGAAGCCCCGATCCCTCTTTGCGCTATAGTCCCATTCGCGATCCACGATCCGGAAGGCGATATCCTCGTATGGCGGCCCGGCAATGAAGCGAATCAGACAGGTGTCCTCCTCGCCCGCCGGCGTGAAAGATTCACCCCTTCTTCGACCGTGCTCCCGGATGATCTTAAATGTCGGCGCCTTGGTCTTGTCGATGAGGTCCGGGTAGAATATGTTGAACTTGTAGCCCTGGACAACCTTTGGTGGGGGGTTGTCATGATCGTAGTGGGTTTGATTGTACTTGTTCCACTCGTAACCCATCTGCACACGGTTGAAATACTTAGGTTTCCGGGGCCGGTATTTATCGGCCCACTGTGGCTTTGCGCCGCTTGAAACAGACTCCTCGGCGGCGAATATCTCCTCGTCCTCGCCGATTCCCCGGGCAACTTCTCGATCGTACAATGCCTTGGTAGCCTGGGAGAAATCTTCGTTTCCGCTCGACAAGAATCTTGCAGTGCCCGGGGGCGGATTGCTTGAGTTTCCCGCTGGGGGGAAGGCCTTAACGACCGGCTTGAGGTTTGGCCCAGGCCGTGCAGGTTCATCTGCGGATCCGGCGACTGCGGCCCCTGTAGGCTGACCGGAGTCCGCGAGAGCTTTGGCCTTCTCTGGATTCCTCTCTTCAAGCAGTTTGATTCTGTTCTCCTTGATTGCCCCACAGATGTTTTGCAGCTTCGCCTTAGCTTTGAATACTAGCAAACTCTTGAGAAGTTGCTCCCAGTAATCAGTATCCATGACTTCATTCGACCGTAGCTTGGCCTGGATTTGGCCCTCCAACTTCTCCAATTGTTCCAGATTCTTGGGAGCCAGGATCTTCTCCACGTCGGCACTGACAGAGCTGACAACACGCTCTTCAGGACCCATCGGCTTCAGCCTCTGTCGCCTATCCACAGAGAGCGTCCGTAATGCATTCCAATATTCCTTGTTCCTTGCATTCGTCTCGAGCGTATGGTACGACGTGATTTCGCCCTCTAGCTCCTCCAGCTCCTTCTCGCTCAAAGACTGGATGACGGCTGTTGGTGCAGGCACATCGATATCGGCATCATTGTCGTCGTCATCGAACACGTCACGGTCGGTGTCAATATATCGAAGATTGAATGCGAGCAGGTCGATGGGTTTGGCTCGTCCCTCTCTGACACGAATGTCGGCCTTCTTCTTGGACTGCTTGAGCACGAACTTGTCCTCGTCGGCCACGAACTGCCTGGACTGTTCGTCCTGACTCAAGTACTTCTGGACGGCACTACTTGGCGGTTTGTTTTGGGCTGAGGTCGTGGGCTTCGTGATTCTGGTATTGGCATCTCGTCTCGGAGATGCGATGTCACGGCGGGGGGGTGACTTACGGCCATAGATCATTGCTCGCCGGCCGGGATCCATTTTGATGTAATAAATATGGATGTTCCGCTGGCTTGTATTGGCTGCGCAATTGAGAATAATGGCAATAACGGGAATCTGGGCCAGGCGTCGTAAGTAATATCCGCGGTTAATCAAATGCAGGTTGAAATGGTGTGGCAAAAATTGTAATTCAGAAAACACGCAGCCTTGCGGAATGTTTACTTACTGTACTTAGGTTCCACTTTTCCCGCCTGAACCGCCCCACTGACTCCCCTTTTCTCTGACCATAAAAGTGTAATTATTACGACTATTATTAAACATCTTAAACACAAGGCGTAATACGGTAAAATATTAAATAGTTACATCTTCGAACCCCCCATGGGCTATTGCAGGAGGGATATAGCAGAGAGCATGCGGCCCTATCTTAAAACTTTCCTCTCTAGCTATGTAGCTTCTAGACATTGGGGTCGGAGACTAACTGTCCCTGCTCTCCTTCCTGTACGATGTCTCTTTCTGGCTTATAATAGTGTGGGGGTGGGCGTTCTAAGTTCATATACCCGGGCGCTGCCTACGGCTAAAACTTTAGACTCTAACCGTATCACCTGGGCGGTAATAATGCCCCTCTAGTGAACTCGAAATCCAGTGGGCCAAAAGAGAAGAACGACTATGAGGACACTGATCGCCCAGTCTCCAGAGAATGAAGACTTACTCGAACTGGCCGAACCAGGCTTTCCGATACGTCAGACGAAGTATTTCCATCGAGTAGCCGGTCTGCATCATTGGAAAAGAATAGCTGGCCGATATACCCATACCCGAAATCATACGGCATGATACGGCATGATACGGTATATCCGGGCGTTGAATACCAGTCCCCGTCCCAGTGTTTTGCCAGGTTATCGGGAGCAAACTGGGTGATCGTGGTTCCGGATTCACGGGTAGGGATTCACTGGAGTAGGGTCTGATACTTATTACCCACCCATGGTTTCCCATTCACTACCCACAGCGTAAATTAATACGTTATACAACCTTCGCACCTACAGGCGCCCATTTTTAATTATTGGGTAGGTGATTCCGTATTACCTACGGACCTTCATTACTTATGGTTGGAAAATATCATCCGTGGGTATTCGTGCGTAGCGTGGGTGGTTGGTTACTGTAAACCCTACACTAGAGTATATATGCTCACCCACCAGGCCGTTTTGTCGGCAGCTCCTGAGCCTAGGGAGCCTCGTGTTCTCGTGTCGGCTAGAAGACATTAGCGGTAGCCCTAAGCCTGCGATGTTCAAATTATGTCCGTTGAAACGGAAGTGATGGTGATGTAGACTATTGCTATGTTTGACCAGGGACGACTTCGCGAGCTTGCTTGGGTTTGGAGCGAGGAAGCGTGGGATTTCTCAGTATCGAAAAGCGAGCTACAGTTTGCCCAAATCGATTCGATGGATTAGAAGTATAAATTCTGTCCGTACTTAATTACTAGGGATAGCATCAAAATCCAAGTGTTCGGCGGCAACTAGGTGGTAATTGCTTGGGAGTGTGAAAACGGCCCGACGACGGTGGTGACGCATAGGTAACATGCTTGGAGTTATTACAATTTTGTTTGGAGATCTTGTTGATGACAGAATCTGTGTCTAGTGTCAAGGCCTTATGCCACCATGTGTCTGGTTTCCTGCTCCTTATATATATAATGTGATCGTTCTTCTACCCTATGATTATACGACTACATGCCTATGCGCTTACAGACAGAAGCATTGTGGTCATGATGTAAATCTAAGACGTGGAAAATGCTGGTATATTCCCGATACCGCAGGTCTAGACATGTTCCTAAGTAGATTCTGCCTGAGGCAGCACTCAGTCACAGAACGCCAACCTTTTCACGTCCCGTGAACTTCCAGGAAGAGTTCTTTCCATTCTACACCGCACCCAACTTTTACCCAATTCTTCACGATCCTGCTGTTCCTAGTAATCTCGGTTTTTGCTCCTGGGCGGAACATTCGTCCATTTTTGCTTCTATACCGGGGCGACTACTTGCCATCTCCATCCCACTTCCTTCATCATCAAGCATGGCAATCATCAAGGAAGTCCCAGGCTTGAAGGCCCAAATAGTTGATACCAATGGCGCTCCCTTGACGGAGTATGACGATCCATACGCTGAGGGATCAGATGAGGAGCTACAGCTCCTCGCTACGGCCACCAAGGAATGTAGCAATGTCTCTGTCGATGCTCAGAAGATTCCTCACGTCGTCAAGTACATCGAGGCGATCTCTGGCGCCGAATTCGGCTTCGAATTCACCAAATTTCCCAACTTCGAGCACCATAGCCATCACCTAGCGTTCGTATGTGGGGGTGACGGTTTTCAACTGTTGCCAGCGCACGAACCATACGAGAAACGAGAGAAGTTGATGTGGTCCTGGGTGTATCCTTCATTAAATTCAAGGGGCCAGATGGTCGAAACTTTTACCACGCTTTTAGGTTTGGTGATCTCCAGAAAGGCAAGTTCCTTGGGTGGCGGGCTCATGAGGTACGAAAATGGACTGACCTAGTTGGGTAGTGGACGCCACCGATCAGGCATTGAACATCAGTAATGCCGACATGTATAAGGTCAAACATCTTGGGACATTGCGAATCTTGGTCCACAATATGATGTTCTCCAGCAAAACCTACACCCCAGCCACTACCACGCTTCCCAACACTGGACCAGTACACGAGAAGGCTCTGAAAGGGCGGACTGTGACCCATAAGGTTGATTTTGCCCCCGGAAAGCCTGGCATTCCAACCACACAGAGGCAAGTAGATGTCTACCAAGACCCTCTGAAGCGCCCATTCGCCGTGTTTGAGTTCAGATACCGCTCCAGGGGTAAGTGGTATTGCATTCCAGGTTTCAGAATCACGTTACACTGACGCTCGATGACTACAGAGGGCCTGATTGCGGAGGGTATAATTCCCCGCCCGACTCCGATGGATGACATGGATGAGCAGCAGTTGCGCCAGTTTGCGTTGCAGCTCTATCGAGAAAAAGAGGTAAACCCATGCGTGACTGGGAAACCCATTGACGCCACTTGGGGAGCGTCGCTGATAGCAACCACAGGATCGCGACATGTCAAGCAAGAGAGAAGTCAAGAGCGAAGTCAAGAGAGAAATAAAACCGGAGAGAGAGACTCAGGGCGGTGTCAAACGAAGCCGGGAAGAGAATGAACTCACTCCTGTCAAACGATCTAAGGGGGCCCACAGTCTAGAGACGGTAGACCTGACCGGAGAAGACTAGGTGGAAGATAATGACGAGGCTAATAACGGTCGAGTGCGTTCGGGCTGGTCATGTCTCGTCTCCGCCTTGGAGGGACTGAATTGAGGAAGATCGCGGCTATGGAGCGGTGGACCAAGCTATGTATGGCAGCATGCGAGGAGAGAAACCTGGGTATCTCTACGACGTTATAGACCCCTAGGTTCCAATGCCTTACGGGAAAAAGGCTATGAGTAGTGGGCTCTCATTTGCTGGAGCACTCTACATAGTCAGGATAGACTTCTCTTGCTCCAGGGTGCTAGCAACGCTTCACTTCTCCTAACATGCCATTGTTATAGGGTCACATCCCACGACTCCTTTCCCCACAATTACTTAATTAACCAACATTAAGTGCCTTTCAGGCAATGTCAAGGGCGATCCTGAACAGTCAGTTACGTATGTCAAAGAAGGAAGAAAGGAAAAGAGCTATGATTATAGAAGGTGTCAGACCCAGCTGAAGACTAGGATAATAAGCTGAGTCTGCTAGCTGAGCCTGGCGGAAATTACTGTATGCGTTCTGGTTCAGCTTTCTCTCAGCCGCAGCTCTTTTTATATGTATTTAAGGAGGGTTCGCTACCCTCTGCTTCAAGCTAGGACCTTTCAGAGGTCAACCTGATAATTCATCCTTCTTCAGTCATATATGCTTCAGTGTGTGATGTCAGGGTCTCATAGAAGGCAATATACGTATGACCATTCTGCGTCTCTGGAACTACTAAGCACCGGCACACCCACAGATTCCCAGCTCGGTCCTTGAATCCGAACAACAGCACAACCAGTCCAAAATTGCAGATCTCATCCTCTTTTCTGCAATGCGCGATGACCATCGTGCTCGCGGAGCTCCTCAGGCCCCAAGCAATGGCGCTATTGTCGGGGGGCGAGGGCCGAAGGAGAAGTTCCGGACCACGGCTCCGTCCTGGTCCTCTTGGACCCCCCTCTTCCGCATCTCCATCATCCTCTCCCTCACCATGCTCTTCGCCACCTTAGACAGCCGGCCCCAGCTTCGGGTTAGCCAGGTTAGGATGGCTGATATGAGCAGGCGAAGAATTACTAGGGAAGGCTTCCAGGGCTTCAGGGCATTGCAGATCTCGTACGAGCCATACAAATTGGCAAGGGTCAAGGAAACCGACCCATTCAAACGAGCCGCCTGCTGCCTATTAGGTCAATTCCCTATTTGAGAAGTTAGAGCTTAGGGAAAGACCACGTCATCATAACCCTTGCCCACTTCCTTCACAAGCTTAGTACAGTAAAACCTGGCCATAACGATACTAAAATTTCACTATCGGTACTTAATAACCCATATATATCGTTATGGCCAAGTTGATTCTAACCGGTATAAACTGGTAGTATGCATAGAAATGGTTAGCTAGAGCTGAAGATATGGCCCTGGTTAGTTTAGATACCAGCGCCTAGCCCTTTATTAAAGATGTATATCTTTTTATCTTAAACTACAATAAAGAAGTTATTCATAAAGACTTAAGAAAAGGTAAGAAATACCGAGCTACTATCCTTATAAAGAGGTATCGTTATAAAGAATGTCACCATGGCCAGGTTTTACAGTTCGTTAAGACGAGGGCGTGCCGTCCCACCGTAAGCATCACGTGCGTCTGTGCATCGGACAACACCCAGGCTCCCAAAGAGCGCGCCAAAGACGTACTTCTAAGGCTGACCGTAAGGAATAACTTTTGCCACCTGTTTAACGTAAATCTCTCTCGAGTGAATTTGGGACATACATTTATCTGCAATAAGGCATACAAGTTCGCTTGCACACATATAAAACCTTAGAAAGCAAGGATGGGCAGTGTGAGACGCGACCGGCCATCTGCCCCTCGAAATCACGGGTACGCAGGCAATGGCAATTCCAAGGCGAAAGTGAAAACTGGATGTCAAACTTGCAAGTAAGCCAGCCAGTCTCAGTATTTACGTCTTCTTTGAGGTCATTTGCTCACCATGCTCGAGGATTCGGAAAGTGAAGTGTGATGAGGGCCGACCTGCGTGCGTGAGGTGCGTGTCGACTGGCCGGGTTTGCGACGGTTATGGGGTCTGGGGGGGAGGGAACACCCTCTATTCTGTTCGCCCCAGCCCAACGAAGCCGTTACTTCTCGGTACCATCACCCCAAAGAGTCAGGACGAGCATAGCTACCTGGAGTGGTTTCGTTGCCGGACCGCCGTGAAGTTCCAGGGAGCTTTTGGGTCGCCGTTCTGGGACGCGCTGGTTATCCGAGCAAGCTTGGAAGAGCCGTCTATCTTCCATGCCATGCTGGCGCTAAGTTCAGCTCACAAGAGAATCTGCATCGGCGTGGCCGAGGTGGAATCGGAGAGGAGTCCTGATCGATTGGAGCAGTTCACCCTGCGCGAGTACAGCAAGGCCATCAATCACCTCCTTGAGCCCCATTTTGCTCAAAAGGATAAGGCCTCGATCCGCGTCGCACTTGTCGCCTGTATGCTCTTTATCTGTCTGGAATTTATGCGGGGTCGCTACAGGACGGGCAACAACCACTTGCAGAGTGGGATAAAATTGCTGGCGGGGCTCCAGCACGACCCCGAGCGAGGAGATGGACGTTGCAACATCCTCGCCCGGGAGTTCAACCGGGAACCGATCGATGATTGGCTTATTGAAGCCTTCACCCGCATGAACTTGCTGGCGGCACAGTTTAATCAGGGATACTGGATGCCTCCAAGCCCACACATCTCCAACTACCAACCGCCGCCTATGACATTTGAGTCTGTTACCCAAGCAAGAAATATGCTGGACGGTATGTTCAAAGACGTCTTCCATCTGATGAGATGTTGCCGCCGGGAAAGCCTCTTCGAAGTCCCCGGAGATTCCCGCTCGGGACAGGGTTTGCTCGACGTTCAACGGCGCATAAAGTCGGACTTGGAAGTGTGGTTCAATACCTACAAGGCGTCCAGGGTCAATTTCCAGGTTCAGCTAGACGCCGTTTCGAAAATCGGTTACCAGCTGCTGTTACTCTACTATATCATGGCGAGCATCTTAGCCGATACGTGTCTTCGTCCAGAAGACGAGATGGCTTTTGATTCTCACTGCCACGGCTTCGTTTCTATGATCACCCATTCAGTCAGCATTTTGGAAGCTGTTCGAGCTGTCCACGACTTGAATGACCCCGTCTTCTCCAGATCGAGCTCAGAGCTCTCTCTCTTCACTGCCGATATTGGCTGGACCCCGCCTTTGTATTTCACCGCCCTTCATTGCCGGATTCACCCCATCAGACGTCGGACGATCCAACTTCTGCGGGCGCTTCCCAGCAGGGAGGGCATTTGGGACTCGATATTTGCCGCCTTTGTGGCAGAAGAGGTTATGCGAATTGAGGAAGGCGACTATTACAATGATGTTCCAGTTGACAACTACGGTCCCTTCGACAGCCAGCCCCATGACCATGCGCTTAGTCTGCCAACGTTGCCAGCGTCACGTAGGGTATATGATGTTCAGGTTATTTTACCCGACAGCCCTTCAGAAAAGACAGTGTTGACCTGCAAACGGAACAAGAGCGATGGCGGATACGAAGTGATCACGAAGGAATACAATACCGGTCCGCAAGCTAACATTACAAAGAAGCAGTGCACCGAAACTGATGTTTTATCCATGTCCCTCGATGGTTAGGGCCTTTCTGGCTCTTTGACCGTTCACAAGACAAGGGATGCCAGTCGATTTGTCTATGAGTCAACACTTTCATAGTATAACGTGACATTTTACTAGACCCCTTGCGATTGGATGACGGATGTCAGCCTCTCAAATTTCCTGTCCTTCCAGTTCCTTCTGGGTCCAGTCCCAGAGCTTCTTCGCCAGCTCCGTATCGAGCATAAGGCCAGATGGCTCATTCACCCCCACAGGCTCATAGTGCTGCCCGCTCTTAACACCATCGGCAGTAGCTGCCCACAGCTGGTTCTTGACGCCCTCCTCTACGGGCCGGACGAGCTTCGGCGCCACTTGGGTCTGCAGGGTCACCATTTGCTCGTCGCCCGGCTCGCGCGAGAACAGCTGCGTCGCCACCTCGCCTGGGTCGACCGAGACGATGGTCAGCTGCGGGTAGTGCTTCGCGAACTCCTGCGGGTACAGCATGTTCGCGATCTTGCTCTGCACGTAGCGGTTCACTGGCGTGACGCCCTCTAGCGGCTTGAGCGTCTCGAACTGGATCTTCTCTGGCCCCGCGTATTTCCAGGCGGACGAGGCGAGGCTGACGACGCGCACGGGGTGCGAGCTGGCTGTCGCAATGAGGAGAGGCGTCAGGAGCTTCAGCAGGAGGGCATGCCCCACATGGTTGGTGCCCATCTGGATCTCGTATCCCTCCTTTGTCAGCTTAGGCGGGCAGCCCATGACTGTCGGCGGGATGTCAGCAGCATGCAGCAAGACAAACATGAGAGGCGAAGGGTCGCTCAAGCCGGACTTAAGCACTCGCTCCACGACCTGGCGCGTGCCATGCTTCGGGATCCAGGAGAAAGTTCCTCCGTCTCAGGGGTAGTGGGTTTACTTACGTCCAGCATTGAGCATCAGGATGTCCAGTCGCGATGAGCACGCGAGCACAGTCTTGGCGGCGCTCTTGATCGACGCGAAGGAGCTCAGGTCTAGCTCCAGAAACGTGACGGCCGCGCCCGGTACCTGGCTTTTGACATCGGCTACTGCTTCGTTGCCTTTCTCGGGGCTACGAGCGGCCATCCAGATCTGCGCTGGGTTGTGTTTGGCTAGCTCCAGGGCGGATTGCTTCCCCAGCCCGCTGTTGGCGCCGGTGATGAGAATGACCTTGCCCTCTAAGGAGGGGATGTCGGCGGCTGGGTTGAAAGCTACGCCTTTAGTGGCCATTTTGAGCTGCTGAAGCCTTGAAGGAGAAGACTGTCAAGTGAAGGTTTATGTTCAAATCGGGAGATCCATAGGGCTCGAGATGATGGATAGGCAGACATATTTAGGCCGCAGTTTTCGGTGTCGGAGAGTTGGCGTCCCCCGATTGAAAGGGGTGTCTTGCTACGCAGCGTCCGAAGTGAAGAAAGGAATCGGCCTCGGCATGTAAGATGAGCCTCTCTCCCTTATTCGCTGGTGGGTCCGGACAATTAAATCAGCCAATCAAAGCCCATAGTTTCCGAGTGAGCCAATTGCGGGAGGCTCCGTTTTTACGAGATATAGGAATGGCGCAGATATCGGAGTTAATACCCAAGCCAAGGCTTCTTCGTGCTTGTGCCAGGCCGTAAGCAGTCTCCCGCGGGTGTATTTGGTTAACTCTAGCCAGGGGAGCGTGATGCACATTACTTGGCATTGTCACACTCCGTTACAGGTCATTCCGGTGTATCAGACCGATGAATAACGTACAGGGTGGTAACTTAGTTCTTTCATACACGGCCAACGAGCATCCGCCAAAGGCGGACGAGGGGCCTTCCAAACAGAAAACACAGGTGTTGGCGTTCTATCCGACAGATGGGCAAATGGCAGCGCATTCAACAATTCTCAGTAACCGCTAACTCGGCGCGTATCCTTATAGGGGAAACAGAATGAATTTAAGGCTTTTTCGTTGATGGTGTGGGCTTGCTAGTTCGAGCTTTGATAACGATATTTAGAAAATCGTTAGTGGTGCTGCCATTTCGCCGTCCATCGGGTATATCTTCATGCCATTCATAGACTGATAGTAAACCCATGCCGATGCATATCGTAAAAACGCGGATACGTGAACAAGGGTACTAGTAGGTTAGACAGTAAGCAGGAACTACGCAGCTGTACGGAATACAGCAAATATGAAATATGAGAGAGGGTGTGAAGAATCAAAGGAAGGAGATGCTAGTAAAGACTACCTGGTTTGAGGAAGGGATCCGTCTCTTGAACTATACAATCAGTATTTTTATTTATTATTCATAGATAAGATGCATATCCAACGACATTACTTCAACATCCGGACAGACTTCGGTTTCAGCCGTTAATATAATTTGGTATTGGCAGGCTTTCTGGTAATAGCCCTGGAGAAGTCATGACTGTCACCGATTTGCGGTCCTGCATCTATAGAACTCTTAGAACTCTTTCAACTCTTTCCCGTGAACCAAGCTGACACCAAAGTGTAGGCATCCCAAAGTCCCGATTATCGCTGCCTGGGTGTGATTCGCATCCACAGATTATTTACGAAGATGTTAGTATGTATTTCCTCATCCCAAGGCTTTGTAAGGTTAATTAGCTGGAAGTCAAATTCTCGCAAGAGCTGGCCGTTTGCCCATGTCAGTATCTGTCCCCCTCTGTATAAATATAGCGAAAACGCCATCAAGGGAACGAACCTCGACAAAGACCTTGTTCAACTCCATGATAGCCAGGGCTTTACCAGCACAAATGTAGCGGCCGTGGCCGAAGAGCAAATCAACCATACGGACCATTTGGTCCCGCTGCTCGGGTGTAGCTTCCAGCCAGCGCTCTGGGCGGAAGACTTCCGGGTCGGCTCCGAACATACTCTAAATGAAGCGTGCTGTGGTCAGTGGTTGCTTACTCCATATCGAGAACGAAGTCAAACAGCATTAAGGAAGAACAAAATGAAAATGGGGCCGGGAGATGGTGAGCTCACCTTGCCCCGCATCAGACCGCGTTGGTTTAGTCCGATTTTGGTGCCTCCTGGGACGAATTGTCCAGCAAGCGTGTCACCCTGTCGGGGTACCACCTTCGGAAACGTGGCGACATTCGTCGGGTGATATCGCCGGGATTCGTTGATAACGGCCTGCAAATAGGGCAGTGCCTTCGCCTCTGCATAGGTGATGGGTGTTGAAACCCTGCCCTCGGCAATGGCAAGATCAATCTCTTCCTGCAATCGGCGGTAGGCGTGTGGAGTAGTCGCAAGGAAGAGTATCGTGCAGCGTATAACAATAGCGGTCGAGTCTGATCCGGCAATGATCTGGAGTAGGGCCTCAGATTCACATTGTTGCCGGTTGAGGCCATTCCGGATGAAGGATCCCTAGGCGTTACAGTCTCAGTCTGGAACAATGTAAATGCGAATGATTCGGGGTACACAGGCTTACGAGCATGTCCGGCTGGACCTTGGCATCCTGTCCAAACCGTTGAGCCACGGCTTCCTGGGCTATCCTGCAGTATGAGCACGCTGATTAGCTTCCATCGACCATCAGAACTTCGACTCCGACAAAATCAATTGGTGAAACTCACCGCATCAAAGCGCCGACGCCTTTTCTATCTGTGGTTTTGGGCCCCGCAACGGCGAGGAAGAGACTTGACGTTAGAATCGCCCGAAGGAACGGAACCTCGGCACAAAGGGTCATGAAGCCCATACTAGATTTTGATGACTCCATGAAGTCGTGTATATCCTTATCAGCTTGCAGGCAACCAAACTCTTTGCCGAAGGCGACCTTGGAGAGCGTATCAAGGGTAAAGTACTGAGCCACTTGGGCCCAATCTACAGGACGCGGGTTCTCTTTCGTGGAGAGATATTTAGTCCGCAGCAAGGCTACTAACGAGTCTACCGTGGCATTTATGTCGCTCTCAATGGACGGCACGTCTCTAAACGAATAGCCGGCTGCCGTGCGAGACTTGATAAAGTCGTGGAAGCCATCGTCGGTGGTGCTTATCATGTTGTGCTCTGATGGATTGACACGGAAGCTGTGGTACCAGGTAGATCTCGTGTAGCCTCCCCGCACGCTGTTGATCCGCCGTACCACTTCGGGGTCATCCGTTATGAGCGTATCTGGTGCAATACGTACCAGTGGGTTGCCGTATTGCTTCTGCGTGTCTGCATATCGAATGTCCGGTCTCTCTGCCATGACAGCGCGAACCGCCCAGAGGTGTGAAAACGCGGCCAGACGAGGTCCTTTGAAATGGCGAAGTCGGTACCAGGCCACGAACGTGTGTGCCGCGATATACAGGATGAGACAACCCCCGAGCATGAGAGCCACGACCTGAGGGGTCAGAGGTAGAACATCTGGCACGGCCATGGTAGGTGTTGTTACTGACGAAACTTTTGACAAGAGAACGCAAATCACTTGATAGAGAAAATTAAATCTAAGGGTGATATCTTCCACGTCAGACCCGCGAGCAAGTAATAGGGAATGCTAGAAAAGCACCGGCTGCTTCACATACGTCAACAACTGGTAAGAATCCATCATCACAGCATCTACCCAAGGGTGCACAATGGCCCATATAAGAGAGCCAACCCCCATGGGAAGGACAACCATGTCACTAATCCCGCATACTACTTCCGCATGAGTATGCCTGGCATTGCTTGGGCTTCCGAAGTCGGAATGTAAGCTGCATCGGAGTGGCTCCAGTGTCAAAAGCCTAAGTGGGAGGACTGCTAAAGCCGACACTCCCTGCAAACGGAGGAGACCACGAATCGGAGGCGTCCACAAATCGGAAGGGATTGTCGAATAGATGAAACTACCAATCAAAGCCTGACCGTAGTCGTGAACGTAAGGGATCGTTGGAAGGATTTTCTCCTTAACCATAAGGGGCAACTTGGTTACATTTGCTAGAGTATTGACCTGGAGAAATGTAACTGAAGGTAATTGTTATCATCTCACTTCTTATTCTTTCCCAGAAGCCATTAAGCCAGTACATAAAACAGAAAACATGAAGCACAGATCTTAGAGGTACGGTCGAACTTGCTCCTCAGTCCACTCCCAGAACTTCCGAGTTCCTCCCGTTCCACCCTCGGACTCTGACTTGATTGCCTGGTTCAGATCTTGTCTGATAGGATATATACGACCGAACGGAACAACTGACGAATTATTGTAGTTAGCCATGTCTGCGACGTTATGGGAAAAAACTGGGAAATCTCTTACCCCAACAACCAGTCTTCTCGATCGTAATATCGGGAGACAGCCCCGCGAATAGCTCAGTGTACGCACCGTTTACGGGAGGGTACATCATGACTTTGGTCGCGATCCTCATTCCAAGACCCTGGTCACGATATAGGTCTGATTGAAGATTGCCTGGGTTTACGGGGACGCTTATGACTCCATCGGCCTTGTGGCGCAGGGCGTATTCGGCGCCGTGGGCCCAGTTGCCTACCTTGCTAAACCAGTATCGCTCATTGCCGGACTTCTTGGCGAGGGCGTCGGTTTGCATCATGTCTGCCGTGGCGCCGATATTCTTCTGTGCAAACATCTCGGCGGCCGCTGAGGAAACCCATACGACTCGTACGATATTCGGCGGTTCCCTGGGCCCTTGTAAATTAGCCGCTGAGCCAGAAAACTGCATATTCGGCGTCTCGAAAGCGAAAAAGGGGGGCGGATCTCAGAATCCAGCTTCGGGTTGCTGCATACCCAGCCCGAAGAAGGAAAGGCAGGAAATGAATAGTTAAGAAAGGAATTTCTCACACTCTGGCTGTTGCAACTAGCACGGGCGTGAGCAACTTCGCGAGTAAAAAGCCGCCCAGTACGTTAATGCCAACGTGCTGCTCGTAGCCCTGAGGGGTCGTGGTAAGCTTCTTGTTGGACGACATGACGCCCGCGTTGTTGAATAGCACATGGAGCTTGTCTTCCGTGGCTAGAAAGCGCTCAACGGTGCCCTTTATTGAGGTCAAATCGGCAAGATCCAGATGTAGGAAGGTCATGGCTCCCTTGGAAGATGGCACAGCCTTCTTGATATCGGCGACTGCTTGATTCGTCTTCTCGGCCGAGCGAGCCAGCAAGTAGATTTTGGCATTTTTGGAGTAGAGCATTCGTGAAAGTTCCTTTCCTGTTACGTTACCGTTTTTTGATCAGCCCGGTTGGGTGACAAGTAGGTAGAGAGGTTTGGGGGCTTCGAGGGGTGAGGCTCGACATGAGATGCTCCTTACCCACTCCCGTATTCGCGCCCGTCACTATATAGACCTTCCCAGAGAGGTCTGGCAAGTTCTTCTCCGTAAAGCGAGGTTTTGGCGGGAAAGCCTGCGTCAAAGAGCTCCTCAGCGACATGGTGGACGTCGATGGATATTGGCAACGACAGATTGAAGATATGAATTTCAACTCCTGTATGTCAAAGATGCAGACTACTTTCCGCACGTCACCAAACATTTAAGGGAAGATAAAAACCTTGCGGAGAGGAGTTTTGGAAATAGGGGCAGAGACGGCCATTGACGTTGGTATTCCAGGGGTTGACATTTGACCCGCGTAGCGCACGTGGCACCAACCCACACGGGGCGCGGCATGCGAGCCATCAATGTGCCAGGAGAGGCTGATGGCTGGTGGATTGAATAGGGCTGGATATTGAGCTCCTCTGATTTACGACACCCTGCCGAACCGAGCATTCTGGATCCACAGTCCGGGGGACCAAGGATCGAAGCCTCAATGGTTCTGATAATCCTAACACATCCTTTCTGGGTCACCAGGATTGGCGCCAATCACAGCGTTGAAATTCCGAGATCTTATGTACTAATCTTAGGTATATCTTCAATCGCCGTGCATGAAGATGCTCTTAGTGATCAACCAATCATATCTGTCGAAATCCGAGCTACCCTGCCTCAACACGGTGTTTATGCAAGTTGGGCGAGCCGCACCTAGAACCTTCCGCGGAAAAGGGTCGGATTTAACCAAGTCGACGGAGTGGTCCGGATTCTCGAACCAGGCTTACGAAATGTTTTACCCTCTATATGCATAGAGCATTACATGTATGGGATACCCAGGATGATCCCTCGAGATGTAGGAACCAATCAGGTGCTCCGGTTTCCGAGCGGCTCACGTCACCCAGTGTGATCCTCGCGCTTATGGAAATACCTAGTATTATGTGATCGGTACTAAGGGGGGAGAACTGTGGGACTACTTGCCCCACCCGAACGATTGCGGTATCATGGTCCGCGGCCTCACTCGCTTGCTTTCCCACTCTATAGGTTTAGGAGGGATTAATGGCTACCGAGTAAACGTTATCAGCCATGCGAGGTTGACCGAGCAACCGAGCAGGACCCCGTGCTACCTAGGTGCGTGGCTGGCCATCAAAAGCCCGGGCACCGGATTCCAAGAGCCTTCCACAAAATGGAATTAGCAGGCAGTACAAATAGTCTATTTTCGATTCCTGGGAGTATGTCACGAGCGTCTTAAGAGCTCAGACAGAGAGAATGGTTGAAAAAGCGATCATACTAGGAAATAGAGTGCCTCAGACACTGACCTGGCCTGGTTAGACGGGGGTTTGTTCCTAAACTTAGCCCCTTGCAAGTCATGCTCCTATTCCATTAGCCACCATTCACGTGGGGATAATCCTCAGCTCAGCCGAGTTACCAGCTGAGCCTAGCTCTGGTCAAGGGAGCCGTCTAAGCCGCGATGGATGTCGATTTGAAACAAGCAATTTCCAGATGACAGTGCCGGGCCGCGAGTGCAGTCAGTGATGGCTCCTGTCGTTGTCACCATCCTACCCCGTGGCATAGGTTGGCAGTGGCGGCCAATTATCCGCAAGGAGGCGGCGGCGTAGAAGTAGATGGTTCTGACTGTATTCATCGAGTGCGAGGGTGCCTGGAGACCACGGCGCCGCCATCGCGAACAACGATAGGAACGGAGACCTATCGAAGGGAACTGAACTAAAATTAGAGTAAGACTCAGACCCAGAACTGAAGGATGAGCAAAATAGGTGACGGGTTGCCAATATAAGAGTGCTCGGGTAGACACTAGCTATCCAGAATGAATTTCCGCAGAGCAACCACTAAAACTCGGAATCGAGCCTCTGGGGAGACATCTGACTGAAAACGAACAGATACAAACAGTCGTTCGTTCACCCATTCCTTTGCAAGCCGTGTTTTTGTCCTTACCCCATCCATGACTCCTCGCATACTCATAACGGGCCTCCTGGGCACTTTGGTTCTGTCGGCAGCCAGCCATGCAGCACCGTACGCCAACTCTAACCCTACAGATCAAAGGTGCAAGTTTATCCCCGGTGACCCTGGCTGGCCATCGCAGCGGCAGTGGGCCTCGCTCAACGCAACTGTCGGTGGCAGACTGGTTGGCACGCAGCTTCAAGCGAGCATCTGCCATACCGAGGCGATCGGTACCCAGCCTATAGGTCTGTACGACGAGGCGGAATGCGCTGCGCTGAGAGAGGTATATGACCTGCCGCAGAACCAGTATGTATACATGACTTTGATGACAGACATTGGTTACGACAATGCAATATGTGGCTAACGTTAAGTTTGTAAAAATAAAGCCAGGGTTTGTCGGCCGAAATTTTGAACCCCTATTTCCAGGGCACGACGTGCAGCCCCTGGACTCCACCGGACCAACCTTGTGAACTGGGCAACTACGTCAGTTACGCAATAAACATTTCAGCAGCCGGCGACGTCGTTGCTGACGTCGTTGCTGGTATCGAGTTTGCTCGGCAGAACAACGTTCGACTTATCATCAAGAACACTGGACATGAGTGAGTTCTTGGCTAGAATCAATTATCTACAGTGCTAGCAACTTATGTTTTCCAGCTACTCAGGACGCTCCACTGGAAAGGGAGCTCTCTCGCTATGGATGCACAACCTACAGGGCTATGAGATTATCCAGAACTACACGAGCAGGGACTACACAGGTCCAGCCGTGAGGCTTGCAGCTGGCACACAGGGATACCAGGCGATGGAGTACGTGAGCGCAGCCGGCTATCGGATCGTGGGAGGAGAGTGCCCAACGGTGGGTATCTCCGGTGGTTACACGTCGGGCGGTGGCCACTCATTGCTCAACAGCAAGTATGGCATGGCAGCCGACTCGGTGCTCGAGTGGGAAGTAGTGACACCCCAGGGCGAACGGGTTATTGCGACGCCCGACGGCGAATATTCGGACCTCTTCTGGGCTATGAACGGCGGTGGCGGAGGCACATGGGGGGTGGCTCTCAGCATGACGACCAAGATATACCCCGAAGGCATCGTTGCCGGCGCACACTTTTCCTTCAATGCCACCGGCGTGTCGACCGAGACGTACTGGAACGCCACTGCAAGGCTCTACGCCTTTATGCTCGATTACACGGACAGGGGCAACACGCTGACCTGGGGTCAGACCAACAACACCTTCTCCGTCCTCAGCGCAACGATGCCTGACCAGGATGCCACCGATGCCGCCGCCCTCTGGGCCCCATTGCTGCAGGAGTTCGACAGCCTTGGGGTCATGTACACATTCGAGCCGCGTACCGACGACTCTTACTACGACCACTTCAACCTGGACTACGGTCCGCTGCCTTACGGCAACGAGACGGCTGCCACGTCCATCTTTACCAGCCGCATCTTGCCACGGACCTTGGTGGCCGACCCGTCTAGCTCCGAGTCTAGGGCCTTTATGGATGTACTCGAATATATTACCAACGTCCGCGATGCCCGCTTCACGTTCGGCTGCCACGCCATGAGCGTCGGCAACTGGTCCGGCATTGACAATGCCGTGCTCTCGGCGTGGCGCGATGCCATGGCCATCTGTGTCATCGTAACTCCCTGGCTCCGCGATGTGCCCTTCGAAGAGATGCTTGAACTGAAGGAGTTCACCATGGACGACTTAGTGCCCACCCTCGAAAACGCCACCCCCGGCGGTGCCGTCTACATGAACGAGATCGACCCTCTGTATCACGGCGACTGGAAGACGACGGGCTATGGGGACGACAAGTACGACCGTCTCCTGGCTATCAAGAAGAAGTACGACCCCCATCATGTTTTCTGGAGCCCCATGTCCGTCGGTGGCGATGAATTCAGGACAGATGCCGATGGGAGGGTTTGCAGGGCTTAGTCCGCCACTAGCTGGTCGCTAGATCCCAGTTTGATAGGACCCTTGTTTTCTTGCCCCTATAATTCATATCTCTCGCTCCCCGCCTTTTTCTGCTTCGTATTTGTCATTCAATAGAGGAAGACTCAGATTTATAGCCCGCAAGGGTAGCTAGCTAGAATATAGACATGCTTTGTAAAATTCAGGGTCAATCTGCGAAGTCTTTGATATATTTTCGGTCAGTACAAAAAACTAGCCCTGTTTGTGGTTCAGGGTAGTATGCAGCAACTCAAGGTAACTTATCCCTGAAATCTGGCTATGGTCTGTGTAAACGATTATTTGCCTGACCCTAATCGATAGACTCCATCTAACGCAACTGCCTTTCTACGCATGCCATATACCCCATGGATGTTAATTTTATGCATAAGGCTCCTTTATGACTCTTAGTCAAATCTCTAAAAGTCTCTTCACCTTATCCATGTTTATTCTGATGCTAGCGACGTGCCCCTCAAGCGATTGCATGCCTGCGGCCAAGAAGCCGTCGACTAAGACCCGAGTCCTCTCGTCGCGCCCGAAGAGGCCGCCCGTGTAAAGTTCGCGACGCTTAGACACCCGTAGCTCTCCCGGAAGCGGCAGGACCTTTTCGAGCGTCGCGAACTGATGCAGAATCACCTGCATTAGGATTTTTGTCTGCAAGTTGCCCTGGCGCACCGAAAGGCCAGCAAGCTGCAGGCCCGGCAAAGTCTGCAGCGGCGCCGCCGCATCCGATGTTTCCTGCTCTGCGACACTGCGTAGCGCCGTGTGCAACCGCTGGAACAGGCCGTCGTAAATGGCCATAATTTGCACATAGGCCGAGAGGATGTCTAAGATGTTGACCAGATCAAGTGTTGCGTGTTGGGACGGCGCCGGCGCTAGCGGATGTCCACCCTGATTCATGCTGCCGCCGCTACTGCTCGTTTCGTGCTGCTCCTGAGTGTAGCACTGGATAATGGTCAATAGTTCAGACGTGTTGCATAGTGCGTCGCCGAAGGGGTTTCGCACAGTGTCCTGCTCCATCGTATCCTGTGACAAGCCCAAGTTCGACATGTATCCGTCCCAGAAGCACGCCGAATCCTCTAGATACTGCTGCAGTGTATTGCTAAGCTCCAGGCGGAGGCGGTGGAGGCGAGAGCTGCACTCGCTTTTCGACATCTGGGCAGCGTCTGCCGCCGAAGGTAGACCAAAACCAAACTCAGTTCCTACCACTCGACTAGTGCTCAAGGGATTGGATGTGATGCCGATACCGCCACTCATAGACGGAGATGAGAAGATCAGAGAGGCCGAGTCGTGCTTATGGCTGTTCTGCACCTGCACCCCTTTCAATGGAGCCGTGTCCTCGGACCCACCGAGTTCTGATGAGAGCATGAACAGCGCATGGTCCCCAAACGGGTCCTCAGGAGAAAATTATATTCCCGGGCTGATGTCCGGGACCGGCCATGGCCAATCCTGGGTGACTGTGCTGGGGACCGAGAGCGAGACCGGGAACCCCGTGCCGGGTGATAGCGATGACACGGACGCCGGCCTAGGAGTATGGGAAGACAGTGAGGCTGGCTTTTTAGGTTGGATGGCCCTCATATTCGGGCCACCGGTAGTAGTTGCGGATACAGCGCCTTTGTGGCTTGGGAAAGTTGTAGTGCACAGTGAGCCCAGGGCCAAACATCGGCCGCAGGGCTGTGAAGCGTAATCGCGGGGTGGGCACCGCAGCTTGTTTCTACGGCATCTATCACAGGCATCTTTGCATCTACTCCGTTAGTGAGAGCTCACGAACATAACCATCGATATCCCACCGGGCGTGGAGGATGTCTGATGGCCGGACGGCTGAACTTACGGCGTTTTGAGCTGACAGAGAAGGATGGAGAGGTTGAGTCCACTACTGGGCTGGTAGACATGGCTGTGACTGGGAGGGCGTTTCATTCGTCTTCCTATTCCATTTCGCTGCCCTACCCCGGGGAAGCGACATTATATTTGTAGCAAGCCGTAGACGGCCCATGCTATAAACGGTTATCTTTTTAGTCTATACTCAACCGGGAATGCAGCAGTGTAACAAACGAGCATGCATCCTTATCAGCTAGTGAGCGTTTATAGACGATGCCGGCATCCACATCAGCACCAAATTCCGCTGGCGTACTCATACGTCGCTAGTAAGCAGATGCGGTGAACGCGGAGAAGGGCCGGGGTTTATGATGTGGGCGGCGAATCCTCCATTGTGTGTTTGCTGAATAACCCCTTTTAAGGAAGCCGCACAAACACGCAGTGGAGTCCACGGAACGCAGATCTTCTCCACCATGAGCGAGACATGGAATAGAATGGAGGCGCCACCCTCAAACGGCACCTCGGTCAATTATGACCCTTTTTTGCGTAATCCCGAGAGTCCAAAAGGGATTGAGACTAGAGCGAACCAATAGCATGTATCTGTTCAATGCAAAAAGCGTGCCTGTCAGCCTAAACAGTCCAGTACCAGAAAATTATCCTTATTCGTCTCCTGTCGGAGGCACCCTTTTAGCGTGTGATGTGCATGGTTTTTACCGGGTCGTGGCTGCCATAAGCTGCATCACACGTGTACTCCATCTGGCCAAGACGACGTCAGCCATGGCAGGAGGGGTCCATCGAACGGACCATGCCAGAAAGGAGAGCAAAGTATCTTATACTCTCTTAGCCTCCGCAAGTCGCCTGCCTAACTTCTTACTTGCAGGCGGAGGTGCGGTTTGAGCTCCTTTCGCGATACTATGCATCGCATCATCATGTTCCAGAACGACAGTAACTCAGTAAGGAAAAGCCGCTAGGACTAGTATTATGCTTTACGGCCACTGAGCTAAAAGGATAGAAGCTGCGGGTATTACTGGAGCTGGTAATGCGAGCGCAAATAAATCCGGAATTATATGCCGACCAGAGCTTTACTCCAACGTAACGAGTCTGACCACCAATTTCTGGCCCCTGACCTCGCCATGCCGCAGGCGGTTGAGACCGACCACGACAGCATCCCACCACTGCTGTGATGCAACCTCCACCAGGGCCAGCGGATGAGGCTGGATCAGGTCACCGTCCACCAGGAGCTGCATCTCCTGTGCCCAGGCCATACCGATAGCGTGCAATCTCGGATTCGCCATCCGCGTGTAGGTAGTGTTGTTCCCCAGGTCAATATCGACCCCCAGCACCTCGAAGCCCATGACTTCCTTGACCTTGACCGCCCGCCGGGTACGCCAGCCCTCGTGGAACTGCTCCAGGCAGGCATAGCGTCCGCCGGTGCGCCCCATCGCCTCGAAGCAGATGGCTGATGATTCGGCATCGGTTATGCAATCTAGAGCATGGCGGATTGGCGCACCCTGCACTATGGTGCGGATCTGGTCGACACAAGAAGTGGATGGCGTGTTGTAGGAAGCTACGCCGAGGGCACCATACTTGACGGCAAGCGTGGCGGAGGCCGCTGATGTAACTGCGACAGGATCGTAGCCGCTCCTGGCGATTTGATCGTTATTAGACGTAGTTATCTTCTCTTAGGGATGTGGCGGAGGCTTAAAAAAGGGGACGCGTGGTTAAGAATTGAGATCATCGTGGGCGAGTTAGTAACTGTAACATCAACTTACAACCTGAGGATCTGACAAGCCAACGTGCCAGTAGCGGTTGCTCCGCCGTACACCAGCACTGGCTGCCTCTTTTCCACCGGCTTGCTAGGCAAGCCTGACAAGGCGAGTGCGTCCGAGTCGGAGAAAGCCATGCTCAAGGTCGACCAGCCAACACCGCCTAGTGCGGCGCCCTGTAGGTCGGTCCATGTGGGGGGCACACGCACCAGCAGTCTCGAGTCGACAGCCAGATACTGCGCGAAGGAGCCGCCCGTGTCGCCAGGCTTGTAGGGGAAAGCGGCGCCGCAGACGCGAGTCCCGACCGGATGCTCGGCCGACTCGCCGACCATGTCAACGATACCGCAAAAGTCGCACCCGGCCGTGTTGCCCTCAATAGGGAAGTGCAACATCATCTTGTGGTCGTTTGGGTTCAGCGCCACGGCCAGGACGCGCACTAGCACGTGGTAGGGCGACGCCAGGCCCGGCACGAGGACCGTGTGAGACACGGTCAGGGGGAGCTCGTGCTCGGTGCTCGGGCCATTTTCGCCTCTCAGCTGAATGACAACTGCTGTTTGTGTCCTTGGGGCCATGTTGCTGTGGTTGCGTGCTTCCCCCTGGGCCTTTTCTTTTCCGTTCCTCCCTTGTTTGGGCCCAAAGAAATACGGGTAGTTTGTAAACAGAAACCGACAATTTACCATCCCAAGCTGCGAGTAACCAGCATATTTGACTTCCTTTTCAAAGGATTAGGTCTTATTCCAACGCTAGGATCAGACATGTTCTCCTGCTTGACTTCCTCTTGGTGTGATTGTTCAAGTCTTTTACAATCCCTGACTCCGAAATCATTGAATACGCGTAAGGGGACCAACGGGGAATGCTTCCGAAAGATCCTTCGGTGATTCTTCTTGCATGCTGAGGTGATCTATGCAGCCAGACGGATAAAAAAAAGTTGATATTAAACATAGCAGATAATACGCAACTTAGTACTAGGAGGATGGAAATGCGAGGTGGCCCGTTTATCCGAGCTATTCGCTTAAATAAAGCGCACCGTTATACGAATATCAGTATATGAGGTGTCCTATGCCGGCAATGCCAAGCCTATCACGGCGTTAGCGCTACAGCCCGGTCCAGGTTGTTAAAAAGCTTCTTCCAACGACTATCTCACCTTCCTAAACCTATCAGCTGTCAAGGGAAGCCGCACCTCTGTCCCGACGTCTTGGTTGCGTCCGAGACTTACCTCAGATCCGGAGTACCTGCTCAGTCCGCTATTGGTGCCTCCTCCGACCTTTTGCATAATCACCTCCGAGACCAATGGCGGCCTTCAACGCTGTCGGACGTAGTGCTCTGCTTGAACCTGCAACGTCGGAGTTGCAACAGACGTAAAAGCTCCTGATTGGTTGCGCTTTCTTCGTTACAGAGTCACTGGTCCTCACGATGATGTTTCGTGATGGTAATCCGGTGGATAACATCAGCCCTCCGAAAAGTACGCCTGTAGCAATGGATCGAGGAAAACAGCGAAGGGTACTTCGCCTGGGCTCATACTTGTTCCTGTTGTTAGCTCGAGACAGTCATTAATAGAACCGTCCACACGCTTTAAGACGCACACTTTACACCCGTGCCTTGGAGGTTGCGTTTTCTTCACGCATCATATCCTCTTGTGAGTCACTTTGGCAGATTCCGAAACTTCTACGGGCGCCCACGAGTTCAACACGATAATGGCTGCAACGACCAGCGAGCCTATTGCCATCATAGGCAGTGCCTGCCGTTTCGCCGGCGATGCGACGTCGCCGTCCAAGCTCTGGGAGCTCCTGCGTGAGCCTAGGGATGTGCGTCGAGAGATCCCCGATGAGCGATTCAGCGCCAAGGGCTTTTACCACATTAACAATGCGCATCATGGCCATACCAATGTGCGCCATGCGTACATGATTAACGAGGATATCGCCAAATTTGACACGGAGTTCTTCGGTATCAAACCCGTAGAAGCGCGGGCTATTGACCCGCAGCAGCGCCTTCTCATGGAGACTGTCTATGAAGGCCTGGAGGATGCAGGCCTTACCCTGGATGGCCTCCGCGGCTCGAATACCAGCGTCTATGTTGGCGTCATGACGAACGACTACGAGGATCTGCTGTTGCGTGAGCTACAATCAGCGCCCACCTACCTCGCAACTGGTATCGGTCGCAGCATCCTGTCTAACCGGTGGGTAATTCCCGTGAACCCCTTCGCCATCGTGACTAACCCTTCTCACTAGCGTATCCTACTTCTTCGACTGGCACGGGCCTTCCATCACAATGGATACAGCTTGCTCGTCCAGCTTAGTGGCCGTTCATATGGCTGTGCAGACCCTGCGCTCTGGCGAATCGCAAGTCTCGGTGGCTTGTGGCTCGAACCTGCTCCTCGGCCCCGAAAACTTCATCCTCGAGAGTAAGCTGAAAATGCTCTCTCCGGATGGTCGCAGCAAGATGTGGGACCGTGATGCGAACGGATATGCTCGTGGCGATGGCGTCGCAGCCGTCATTTTGAAAACGCTAAGCCAGGCAATCGCTGATGGAGATAGCGTCGACTGCATCATCAGAGAAACGAGCCTTAACCAGGACGGTGCGACAACTGGTATTACGATGCCCAGTTCCGTAGCACAAAAAGCCCTCATCCTAAGTACATACGAAAAGGCCGGCTTAGATATACAGGCCGAGGTAGACCGGCCGCAGTACTTCGAGGCCCATGGCACAGGTGAGTCTCAAGTCTTGCTGGTAACCTAGAGTGTTTGTCTAACGTCTTCGTCCCTTCCCCTTTTCTCAGGGACCCCCGCTGGTGACCCGATCGAGGCCGAAGCGATCGCCAAGGCCTTTTACGGGGACAAGATTGAATCCCGACCCGGAGCTGGCCCTCTGTACGTGGGTTCCATCAAGACAGTACTCGGCCATACCGAGGGAACGGCTGGTATAGCGGCAATATTGAAAGCCTCGCTGGCATTGCAGAACTCTCTCATCCCGCCCAATCTTCTGTTCCATAACCTCAGCGACGGAGTGAAGCCCTTCTATGACAACCTCGAAATCCCGACCGCGGCTATGCCATGGCCTGCTACGAAGGGAGGGACCCGGCGCGCCAGCGTAAATAGCTTCGGGGTCGGGGGAGCAAAGTAAGCTTTTCAAAAAAAAAAGCAGAGAATTGCCATTTACTGAGATTTGCTTTCTTAGCGCACACGCCATCCTCGAAAGCTACGACAAGCCTACTGTGGCTTGCGCTGATGACCAAAGCGGCACACTCTTCACACCTTTCGTTTTTTCGGCTCTGTCGGAGCAGTCTTTGCGCAAGGGCCTCTCAAAATATTTGGCTTTCCTCGAGTCTAACCATAGTGTGGATGCCCAGAACCTAGCCTACACTTTGCGCCATCGCCGCTCCGTCTTTCCGTGCCGCCTGTCGCTCACTGCCAGCTCGACTGGAGACCTGAGGTCCAAGATTGCGGATGTGCTAAAGGACGAGAGCTCTCCTCTTGGTATAAGAGCGCTGCCCACTTCTCCCAGGGCTGCGCCCAAGATATTAGGCATCTTCACTGGGCAGGGTGCGCAATATGCTCGCATGGGCGCGGAGTTGCTGGAGAAGTCAACCATGGCCAGACGCATTATTCAAGATCTTGAGTCATATCTGGCGCCCCTTCCTGAGCGGCCTACTTGGTCTTTGCAAGCCGAGTTGCTTGCTAGTGCGAAGACTTCCCGCGTTGGAGAGGCGGCCATTTCCCAACCCCTGTGTACGGCCGTGCAGATCATGATACTTGATCTCCTTCGGGAGGCGAATGTGAAGCTGGATGCCGTTGTAGGCCATTCATCGGGCGAAATAGCCGCGGCTTACGCATCCGGATTCCTGACCGCACGCGACGCCATGGTCGTGGCCTACTATCGCGGCCTACACGCCCAGCTCGCGGCAAGCCCCACGGGCGCCAGGGGAGCTATGTTGGCTGTCGGGACCTCAATGGAAGACGCCCAGGCCCTCTGTGACGATGAAGATTTTGTTGGCCGCATAAACGTCGCCGCAAGCAACTCCTCCTCGAGCGTAACCATCTCAGGGGATGAGGATGCTATTGACGCACTTCAGGACATTCTCCGAGATGAAAACAAGTTCAACCGCAAACTTCGGGTAGATAAAGCCTACCATTCCAGACACATGTTGCCGGCTTTCGATCCCTATGTACAGTCGGTCCGTGCATCCGGGGTAAAGGCACGGAAGCCGGCTGAAGACAACAAATGCGTCTGGTTCTCGAGCGTGTACAACAAACCAGTAACCGCGGGAACGGATTTCCAGTTGAGCGATAGGTACTGGGCCGAGAACATGGCAAAGCCGGTGCTTTTCTCACAGGCACTAAGCAGCGCCTTGGCCTCCGGGACCGAATACGATGTCGCAATCGAGGTCGGCCCCCATCCGGCGCTTAAGGGACCCGCGAGTCAGACCATGCAGGAGGTCCTCGAGAGGGAGATCCCTTACACGGGCACGTTGGCACGAGCCACCGACGCCGTTGCGAGTCTGGCCACAGGCCTCGGATTCCTGTGGACCTGTATTGGCCGGAACTCGGTCGACCTGGAGCGATATAACAATGCTGTGGCTGGCAATGAGAGGCAGGCCTATAGTGTTGTGAAGGGTTTGCCCACATATCCGTGGAATCACGATGTTAGACACTGGCATGAGTCTCGAAGGTCGCTCAAGCTGCGGACAAGGAAGGACGCGCCCCATCCCCTTCTTGGTGACGTGTCTCCCGATAGCGCCCCGCATTCCCTCGAGTGGCGCAACCTCCTGCGCGCTAGTGAACTCCCTTGGTTAGATGGACATCGCGTGCAGAGTCAGATCGTTTTCCCAGCAGCTGGTTATGCATCGACAGCTTTCGAGGCTGCCAAGTCACTCGCTGACTGGAAGTCGATCCGCCTGATCGAGCTGGCCAACCTCAACATTCGCCAAGCCGTGACTTTTAGCGACGAGGAATCTGGCGTGGAAGTCATCATCAGGTTGACTAGAATCGAACACGTCTTGTCAGATCACATCAAGGCCGAGTTCACGTATTCGGCTGATCTTGGGTCAAAAGAATTGACGCTTGCTGCTACTGGCGATTTGGATATACTCCTTGGTGAGCCATCGCTGTCAGTCCTGCCTGAACGCGCCGCTATTCCTCCGCATACAATCGCCGTCGAAACAGAGCGTTTCTATCGTTCCCTAGCAGACCTGGGCTACAATTTCAGCGGACGTTTCCAATCGCTATCGAGCCTGCGCAGAAAGCACGGACTCTCGACGTGCCTCATCAAAATGGCGGCACATGAAACGGCAGAAGAGAGGCTACTCGCGCACCCCGCCGAGCTGGACGCGTCGTTTCAGAGCATTATTTTGGCTTACGCGTATCCATACGACGATCAGTTGCGGATCATGCATCTCCCTACCAGCATTGCACGCATCAGAGTCAACCCAGCGCTTTGCGGCCAGCGACACAGCGACGAAGACTCACCTGTTGACGCATGGCTCCGCCCAACCGCCGACGGCCAGGGCTTCACCGGGGACTGTACAGTATATTCCAGCCACAGCGTCAGCGCGGCAATCCTGGTGGAAGGCGTGACACTCCGACCTCTTGGTAGCATGACTGCCGCTGACGATAGGAAGGTTTTCTCGAAAATGCACTGGTTCCCCAGCGCCTCTGACATGGGGGAAGCTTCCGCCGACACCGCTGTTACTGAGGAGGACAGACAAATCCTGAGAATGCTTGAACGCATGTCAACGTACTACCTGCGAGAGTTCGACAAGCAGGTCCCCGCTGACGCTCCCTCCAGGCGCGAGCGTCCCAATAGCTGCTACTTAAACTATGCCAAGCACATGATAGATCTTGTAGCCAGAGGCGGGAATCCATGGGTTGAGAAGGAATGGCAGCGTGACACGCTAGCGGACATATATAAGGCCACAGATCCCTACGAGGACTTGATTCCCGACGTCAAAATCATGCACCTTGTCGGCCAGCAAATGCCCCGCGTCTTCCGGGGAGAGACCACCATGCTCGAAGAATTTCGCGAGTCCGGTCTCCTCGATGACTACTACACGCAAGGCTTCGGGTTCAAGCAAGTATGCAAGTGGCTGAGCCGAGTGCTTGTTCAGATCTGCAGCCGCTACCCACATATGAACATCCTGGAGATAGGTAAGCCTCCCCCCCCCGGAAAACCTCCTGAAGGCGTCCAAAGCTGACTCGACCTGGCTTTAGGTGCTGGTACAGGGGGTGCTACCAAGAGCATCCTGCCGGTTTTGGACCGAAACTTCCTTACCTACACCTTTACCGACGTTTCAGCTGGCTTCTTCGAGAATGCCGCTACAATTTTCTCAGACTACAAAGATCAAGTGCTCTTTAAAGTGCTGGATCTTGAAAAAGACCCGCTTGATCAGGGCTATCTTGAGGGCTCATATGATGTGATCGTTGGATCTCTGGTCGTCCACGCCACTGCCGAGCTGGAGAAGACCATGCATTATCTGCGAAGACTCCTGAAGCCAGGCGGCTTTCTAGTAATCGGAGAGGGCAGCCACAATTGCACGACTGGTGGGTTTATCTTCGGGCCCCTGGCAGGCTGGTGGCTGGGTGTTGACGAGGGTCGAACCCTGACCCCCTTCGTTAGTGGCGAAGAGTGGGATCGGATCCTGAGGGCCACTGGATTCTCGGGTGTCGACACTGCCACGCCAAAGGAACAAGAGGATGTCTACGGCGTTACAGTCTGGGTCGCTCAGGCAACTGACGATGAGATCCAATTCATTCGAGAGCCTCTGTCATCGTCCCCCGACGCTCATCGGATGGAGAAGCTCGCCATTGTTGGTGGCAAGACGGCCAAAACTGCCCACCTGGTGGAGGGTCTACAGTCCGCCCTCAAGCCCTACGCCTGCAGTATCCGCATCTTCAAGACCCTGGCCGATGTTGACTATGAATTTGCCGATGCGACATCCACCGTGGTCAGTCTGGCAGATCTTGATGAGGCGGTATTCGACGACATCCAGCCGAGCCAGTGGCAGGACCTCAAGCAAATGTTCGAAGTTGGGAAGACACTCCTCTGGTTGACGAGCGGCCGAGAGGCTGACCAGCCGTATGCGAATATGATGGTTGGATTCGGACGCACGGCTCATCTTGAGACACCCGGTCTCCGTCTACAATTCTTGGACATCCCGGAAACGACGAAGATTGGTGCTCGGCAGATTGCAGAAGCTCTACTACGCTTCCAGGTCGAGGTTCCAGAGGACAGGACTGACATACTGTGGACTGTGGAATCTGAAATCATCATGGATGCTTCGGGTCGTCATCTCGTCCCGCGGCTTCGTGCCATACCTGAGCCGAATGACCGGTATAACTCTGCGTTCCGCCCGATCCAGCATGAGGTGGACATTGGCCAGTCCGCGGTCCAACTGCAGCGGGAATCGTCGGGGTATCTCCTCAAGGAACTGTCTCATTACGGCACCTCAGAGAGCTCAGAAGCGCTGATTGAGTTGCGCATCACTCATTCGCTTCTCTACGCTCTCGCAACCCCTGTTGGTCACAAGTTCCTTATCCTGGGCGAAGCCAAGGACACGGGAACCAAATACATGGCCCTTGTTCCGTCTTTAACATCCGTTCTCAATGTCCCTGTCAAGGCAGCCATCTCTTGCGAGTTGGATGGTCGCCCCGAAGCCACTACCGTTTCACTGGCAGCGGCCTACTTAGTTGCGGCGGCTGTTTGCGATCCTCTTTTCGCTGGCGAGACGCTAGTTGCACACAATGCACCGAGCGTACTTTTCCAGGCGATCAATGTTCAGGCCTCTGCCAAGTGTCTGGATGTCGTCTATACTGCCGACAACCCCACAAAAGATGGCCCAGTTCTTGAGATCCCCCCGTATTTCAGCAGAGCAGAAGCCAGCCAGTTGGTCCCTAAATGCACTCGAGTTTTCGCTGGGCTCTCCAATCACGCCGTTCGACGATCAGACAACGAGCTCACAATTCTGGGGGCTCTCCCTCGACATGTTCGCAGGGAGACGCTTGAAACGCTGTATTCTCCAGATGCAGCTCCCGCCGTTGCTTCCTCAACCAGTATCCTGAGCGACCTGGTTCAGAGGGCACTCAGGTACGCTCAATCACGCCCAGCCAGCGAGCAGATAGCCAGCATATTCCCTGTCGTTGTCCTCAAGACTCTCGTTGAACAACAAGAGATCCCAGCCGAATTCTCCACCATTGTGGACTGGACAGCGTCTCCCAAACAGCTGGCCCATGTCTCTAGGCTCGACTCTAGACCCATGTTCAAGGCCGACAAGACCTACTGGATGGTGGGGTTGTCCGGCGCGCTTGGCATTTCGCTATGTGACTGGATGATCGACCGAGGCGCTCGCTCTCTAGTTCTGACGAGTCGCAACCCCAACATTGCACCCGAGTGGGTACAAGCCCACGATCGCAAGGGTGTCAAGGTGACTATCATTCCATGGTAAGCTGTACATGTGTTCTCCGATTCCGTTCCAAGCTGACGTTTCCAGCGACGTCACCGACGAGCCGCGCCTTCGCTCGGTACACAAGACTATCTGTGATACACACGCCCATCACGGGTGTCCTGAATGGCGCGATGGTTCTGCGAGATGGCTCGATTCGTAATATGTCCTACGAACAGTTAATGACCGTAACTCGCCCAAAAGTTCTTGGAAGCGTTTATCTGGATCGAATATTCGATCACCAACCCCTTGATTTCTTCATCTTCTTCTCGTCCATTAATTGTGTCGTTGGTAATCTAGGCCAGGCCAACTACGCTGCGGCCAATATGTTCATGTGCGCAATGGCCGCTAACCGGAGAAAGCGTGGCCTGACCGCCTGCGCTCTAAACGTGGGCGCGATCATAGGGGCCGGATACATGGAGAGGGAATCCAGCAAGGCCCTCGACCTGACCGTCTCCAAGATGGCCTTGATGCATTTGTCGGAGGAAGACTTCCACCAGCTGTTTGCCGAGGGTATTGAAGCCGGTCTTCCACATGCTGCGGATGGACCTGAGATCTCGACCGGTCTCTTGGATATCGCGGCGGAGGCTGATGAGCGGCCCAGGTGGTGCAAAGACCCTAAGTTCTTGCACTTCATCAACCAGCGGACAGGATCCAGCACGGAGAAGTCTGGGCAAGCGGCGTCTATGTCCATATCAGATATGCTGAAAGGCTGTAAGACCGAAGGCGAGCTTCTCAAGGTCATTCAAGGTCTGTGCTCTCCACGCTTTTGTGTCTGTGTGTGTGTCTGGTTTTCTGACAAAACGAGCAGACACGTTCGGAGCACAGCTTCGAAATATTCTTCAGATGACCACTCCTGATGCGCAGCTCATGGCTATGCGAAGCAGCGAAATTGGCCTCGACTCTCTTATTTCCGTTGATGTTCGGTCGTGGTTCCTGAAGAATTTCCATGTTAGCATACCCGTGCTCAAAATCATGGGAAATGAGACAATGGCGAACCTCGCCAAGCATGCAGCCAAAAACATCCCGCCCGAACTGGTGCCCCAGATAAGGGTGGGCGAAGGCCAAGATGCTCCTGCTCCTGAAGCTACTCCCCCAGCCTCACCGGGCAACGGCCCAACTTCAACCGATGGAGCGTCGAGCAGCGAAGCCTCGCCCACCGAGTCAAAGATGCAGACCCCAAATAACCGGTCTTCCCCTGCCACCACCGTCGAGTGGTCTCCTTCACCGCCAGCCTATGAGGATGATGGTGTAGATGGCACAAGCAAGACTGACTACGATGCAGAATCGACGCCTCCTGCAGACCTTGCCGACCTCGCAATCGAGACCAGGAATGTACCCGCCACTAAGACACCACCAGAAGTTGTCCTCCTAACGGGCGTGAGCGGCTTGCTTGGCCACCACCTGCTAAACTACCTACTTGAGAAGACAGAAGTCAAAAGGGTCATATGTGTGGCTGTGCGCCAACTGTCGGAACGTCTCGGTTCGAAGCAACTCCCGCAGCATGAACGAGTGTCGTATTTCGAAGGGGACCTGCGTTCTGTGCGCCTCGGCCTCTCCGAAGAAGGCGCCGCCGCTATTTTTAAAGAAATTGACGTCGTCATCCACAACGGAGCCGATACCTCGCACCTCAAATACTACCCTGCCATTAAGGGGGCGAACGTGGACTCGACGCGTTGGCTTACGCGCATGTGCCTGCCGCGCCGAATCCCCATGCACTACGTGTCGTCGGTGGGCGTGTCGCTCTTCTCGCACGGGCGCACGTCCTTCCCCCCGACGTCGGCTACCGACGCAAGCCCGCCGCCGGACGGCTCGCACGGCTACATCGCGTCCAAGTGGACGAATGAGAGGTTCCTCGAGCGCGTCAGCGAGCTCTATGGCCTCCATGTCTGGATCCACCGGCCGTCCACCATCATCCGCGAGGGCGACGACGCGCTCGGCCGCGCCGCCCAGATGGACTGGGTCAACGCACTGGTCAACTACTCGCACCGCCTCAAGACGGTGCCCGCGTGCAGGCACGCGCGGGGCGCGCTGGACTTCGTCTACGTCCATAGTACCGTCGGTGATATCGTCCGGCACGTCGTCGACAACCGCCACCGACCCGACAACCCAAGTGGTGGCGTGACCTACGTCCACCAGGTCGGTGACCTCGTCGTGCCGCTCGACGACATGAAGTCGCTGGCCGGCGCGGGCAAGACGCCCTACCACGAAGTCCCCATGGCCGAGTGGGCCGCCAAGGCAGTGACTGCGGGCTTGCATCCTGCCGTCGCCGCGCTGATCGAGACAATGGATGCGCCTGGCACTTTGTATCCGAGGATGCTTAAGGGGGTAAGTGTCACGTGATGCCGCCGAAAAAGGGTTTACCTAGGTTGATCCCATTACATCCGGGTCTAGTGAGCGTGTTGGAATCAATCATGTCATATAGCCACGAGCAACTTATCAATGAAAGAATCTGGTTGTTAGCGCGATTATAGCTGGCGATAAGGCTGTGTACTTGGCACGGACCGTCGTTCCTAATGCACACGACCCCGATATGGATTTGGTAGCTCTTGGTGGTCTTAATAGGCATTACGAGGGAGACGGAAAACCCCACAGCGAGACATGTAAGCCCTGGTCAATGCCGATCTTCTACCTTTTTGTGCTTTTTATAGACGGATGCAAAGAACCGGCTCAGTCGTTAGAAATAGGATCTGACGGGGCGGGCGGCTTATGCCGGGGTGTACCTTGCCTCGTATCGATACGATGCCGGCATATCGTTGGTGGAGAAATTAGCTTCACTTAGCAACTGGGGGTTGCCCCAGGATGCCAATAGGAAATACTACTCCCGGAATCGCCATGTAATCCGCTGGACTCATCACGTATTTCAGGGGAGATGGTAAAGTATTTAAAGAAAGGTATGAGGGCAGTGTTAGGCTGGGGAGGCCGTTCGTGGCCGTTTCTCAAGTTCCCCCTGCAGTTAAATCGAAGGCATCGAACCCTACTACCTCGGAAGCCAATATGTTCTGGACCCTCAGCAAGTTAATAGCCTTAGGCTCCGTGGCTAGAGTATGGTCGCACGCTGTCATGAAGGAGCCTGTGCCTCGCCAAGCCGGCCCTGTTCACGAAGAGCTGTGTGGAGCCGCGGTCGCCAAAGTCCTGGCTAGAGGTAAAGCACGTCACCAGCTGCCTTAAGGCAAAGGGCTTACCAGTATATAATCCCAGACCTTACCGGTCCTATCGAGAACGCCATGGACGCTGCCGATGGGGAATACAACTGCGATGCATACTTCTGCCGCGGTTACCAGTACGAGGACAACGTCGACAACGTTAAGGCGGTCAAGACGGGCGACGTCCTCGACTTCAAGATCGACATGGTTGCGTCGCACCGGCCTGGCTATGCGGTGAGTTGTACCCCCTGTCCAAGCTCCGGTTGCGGTAGCTGATCGTGCGAACAGAACGTCTCTATCGTCGATATCGCTACCAACGAGATAATAGAGCCTCTCCGTACGTGGGATGAGTACCCCGGCTACAACACTGGTCCGGATCGAGATGATAGTATGCACTCTTCATCCCAAGCTGATAACTCGTCCGATACCCTAACCGATGTCAGTTAAATTCAACATTACCATTCCCGATACCTTGGGCGCGACGTGCGATGCGCCGGGCAAATGCGTGTTGCAATGGTACTGGTAAGCCAACTTCATGAGACCTTTCTTCCCCCTTTCCCGCTTATATGCAGCCTGAGGGCATCGCCCGTATGGGGAATATGCCCTAGACACATAGCTCGCTCAATCCCCTCGGAAGCTCCCTGACACATGCAGTTACTGACTCCAGTTGTTGCAGGTACGTACCAAGGAGTAGCCAGACCTATGAGAGCTGTCTAGACCTCTACGTTGAAGCTTAGGGGAAACAGGAGGCAATCACTTTGTTTGTATCTAATTATGCAAACACAATCGATAATTTCCGGAACGGGTGCTATTGACATAGGAGGGTTGCACACTTCACATGCATCAGGAGGGTCTTAGTAAGGTTCCCGATGGTAAATTAATATGATTCCAGCAGACGAGTGCAATGGAGCGACTTTATTGGTCTTCATCAGCTCATGCATCGACCATCCACCGGCTGCGGAGTTGAGTCGACCCGTGATCCAAAAAAAAAATTTGTGAAGTCACTCCCCGTGCCGTCCCGGTTGCCCTCTTTAGAGCTTAGGAGAATATAGCAAGGGAGAGAAGTATTGAATTACTCAATGCTGAACCCCGTTTCACGGCAGGCGCCGGGAGCCAAGTGTCCATAGGAAATCTAGTAGAACCAGTATATAGGTATGGGAGATAGATTCCTGGTTCCTAACGGATTAGTAACAATATACGGGAGACGGATGGGTATTGCGCCTCATCCGCATTGTGATAAATGCGTCGCTCGCAATTACCCCCTCGTCATAGGGTCGATACTCGGCATACTACAGTGTTAGTTGATATTGTAGGAATTCATATATACCAATATAACGCTTGGGCTGACAATGTTCGGGCGCCCAGTCTTTTGCCGTAATCCAATAAAGATGAATCTAATCCTTGGAGAGAAAGACTCGGTACGGCAGCATCGTCGAGTCCATCGTTCGGTAGCGGGCCGGAGCTAAGGGGCGATCCACTAGCAACAGCTGCCCCATAATGCCAAGTTATGTGCCAAGAGCCTAACGTATGTAGAGCACTTGGTTCTTCCCAGGATTCGTTGCCAATGCCACGCCGAGGACCGAGCTCCTCGTTCCGTGCGTAGGTTTGAGAGCGCCCCAGTTAGGCGCGCTAAGGTTGACCATGTACAAGTAAAATCGTTCTTTTTACTGACTAAACGCTCTTTGGAAACCCCACCGACGATCAGCATGGTACCCCTCGGGAATGTGGTGAACGGTTAGGGTTAAGGTTAACAGTTAGGGTAGGGTTAGGGTTAGGCCCAAAGGTTAGGGCTAGGCCCCGAGATATTTGGAAGGCCGGCGAGAGGGAGCCCCATTTGGGTATATGGCCTTGATATATGCCGTGATAGTGGTGATGGTGTTGGTCGCGGTGTGATGGCAGGAGTACTAACCCTGACCTGGCTGCCCACCGAGTTTGTACGGGGGGGCGAAGGGTGATAAGCGGTGGGGTTGCCAAAAGAGGTTTATCGATTTGACGTGGTCAACCTAACTGGGGCGGGTTGAGGGGAGAGTGACCCGCACATGGATAGCCCTGTTAACACTACCCTGAGAACTGTACGCAGCATACCGACGGTGTAAGAGTCATACGTAACTCTAGTAAGGAATAGACTAATATAGGGGTATGAGTTGAGGGGAGTCAACAATAATTCCCTCATTCATGAGCCCCACGAATAGTGTCCCTAGTCTATAGTAAGTTAGCTGGGGGCTTTCAGTATGGATTCCAAAGCCTTAGTAATGCGCCAAGCAGAACTCTTTCCACATTGTTAAACTTCCACTTGATCTCATCAACGCTTCCTTCGCTGATGTAAGAGTCGCCGAGCTATGTATTTCGTAGGGCTGGGCTTCAACCTGTCCACGAGGCTTAATCCTTACACACCCTGCCATATCAGCAAAGTCTATGTCTTAAAAAAACATCCGCAGATCTCGAGCGGGCTTAGGATTTGAAAAGGAAGAAAAGTGTGGCTGTCAGTCTCTGGGTCTCCCCACAATGACAACTCCCGCCACGCACGTCAACACGACGACCACGATGGAAACCTCTGCCGATATGCCGATACCAAGCACAAATCCTATCAACCCCCCAGCTACGTCGACGCCGCAAGATCAGACGGCGACATCAGCGTCGGCGCAGGCTGCCGCTACCCCCAACGCCGCCGCCGTCCCCTTCTCGCTGGGGGCTTCCGTCACGCTCGACCCGAACACGACGCCTTCGGCGGCGCTTAACCCACGATCATGCGTCACGTGCCGCCGCCGCAAGGTGCGATGCGACAAGTTCATGCCATGCGGCAACTGCCGCAAGGCGCACATCCAATGCGTGTTCCCGGCGCCCGGGCGGGCGCCGCGGCGGCCGCGCGTCCGGGACCCCGACGCCCCGCCGAAGCAGACGAGCGAGCGCGAGATCGAGCTGATGAAGCGGCTGCGGAAGCTCGAGGGCATCGTCGAGGAGCTCAGCGGGCAGATCGAGTTTGAGACGCTGAGGCATCCGTCGAGCAGCGGCGGCACCTCGCCCGAGGCCGCGACCGACGGCGGCGCTGTCTCGGGCGGCAATACGATGGAGAGAGACAGGAGGAGGCCGGCTGCGAGTGCATTCGGCGGGAGCATGCCGGGTAGCGGCTCGCCCACCGATACCGCAAAGAGGGGCAAATCTACATCCCCGAGCGACTCGACCGCGGGTCCTTTCTTACGGAGTACGACGGGAGAGGTGCAGAGAGAGCTAGGGCGATTGGTTCTGAATGAGAGCGGCAAGACGCGGTACATCAGTAACGCGCTCTGGACCAAATTGAATGACGAAGTATGTTGCCGGCCGTGACTGAACTCGACGTTTTGGTGATGTGACGTCTACTAAGCAGATGCTACAGATAAACGAGCTCCGAGCCGATACTCAGAAACTGACGGACGAAGGAAGCGACGATTCGGAGGATGGCAGCTCGCCTAGCGGCACAGTATACCATTCGTACCCGGATCACGGCGACCACCATGGATTCGTGCTGGGTTACAAATCGACAGAAGTCGACCTGTCGAAATTACATCCCTTGCCGTCGCAGATCCCTTTCATTTGGCAAGTCTACGTCGAGAATGTCGACCCGCTGGTGAAGATTCTGCATGTGCCGACCATGAACAAGATCATTCGCGACTGGCGAAATAACATGAACAACCTCTCGCCGGGGTTGGAGGCCTTGATGTTTTCTATTTATTTCGGATCCATTACTTCCATGGATGAGGACGAGGTATTTGACCTTCACCGGTGCATCCTTCGCTCCGAGCATACACTAACTGGGAGATCTTCTAGGTCAAGTTGAACTTCGGGGTGGACAAGACGACTTTAATAAACAGACACCGCTTCGCTACTGAACAAGCCCTCGCAAAGGCTAACTTCCTTACTACTTCGGAGCTGGTAGTCGTGCAAGCATTCACCCTCTTCCTCATCGTTGTCCGGCGATATGACAATACGCAATTTTCCTGGGCGCTCACCAGTCTCGCAATCCGCATTGCCCAATCGCTGGGCCTCCACCGCGAAGGAACGCACTTCGCGGAACTGAAGCCCTTCGACGTGGAGATGCGACGCCGGCTCTGGTGGACTCTTTGTCTCCTCGACCTCCGGTCGGCCGACAACCATGGCTCGGAACTGATCATCACCGAGGGAGCCCACGATACGCGGCTGCCGTTGAATGTCAACGACACCGATCTCAGTCCGGACATGATCGATTACCCGGAAGAGCATCATGGTGTTACCGACATGTCATTTAGCCTTGTGCGTTTCGAGATCTGTGGCCTTTCCAGGAAGATTCACACGGCCGCCAATGCGATGTCTCGTAGTCCTCGCGACTTACACGTCACGGCCCAAGAGATAGAGGAATGGCTCGTCGAGACCTATGAACGTATCGAAGAAAAATACCTCAGGGGGCCCATAGACAAGGATAGCAACCCGCTTCACTGGCTCGCCTCGATAATAGCTCGCCTCATCATGGCCAAGCTGAGCTTGCTAATCTACCAGCCCGCGATCCTGGAAGACGACGGACGGGAGCTACCTCAAAAGATCCGGGACCGTCTGTTCCTGTCCTGCGTCGAGGTAGTCGAGTACATCAAGATCCTGGACGCCGAGCCGAGGTGTCGGCAGTGGCGATGGCTCTTCCGGACGTACTCGCCGTGGCAGGGCGTCGCCTACCTCATGCTGGAGACTTGCCGGCGGCCGTGGACGTCGTCGGTCGAGCGGGGCTGGATGGCGCTCAACACGACGTTCAGGAACCCAGAGTCGGTTTTGGGACACACCAAGCTGATCGAGAACGGCGGCGTGTGGATACCCCTGCGCAGGCTGATGCTCAAGGCGGAGCGGCACCGAGAAGCCGAGATCGCGCGGCTGCGGAACAATCCCCGGGAGGCCGAGCGGCTCGACCTCGAGGAGATGAACAAGGCCGCGCCGGCGAGCTTCCAGCACCTGCCGAGCTCCCTGCGCAACTCGCTCGCACAGGAGCGCTGGAGGGCGTTAGTGGGTAGGGAGCACGTTAACAAGCCGAAGCAGGGCTGCTGGGAGGACACCAACTTCGAGCGACCCGGAACGATTAGTGCGCGCCCGGGCGGGCAGCAGGGACAACAACAACAGCTGCAACAACTTCCCCATCAGTTGCAGCAACAGATATCAAAAGCGCAGCAGGAGCAAATGGACCGCGTTATGAAGGAGCCCACGTTCAACCCCGAGGAACTTTGGCCCGCCGCGTTTCCGAGCGGGTTCGTGGCGTCGGCCGAGGTCGCTCGGACAATCTCCTTCGGCGGCAGCCTGTTGGGCGGCGGCCCAGTCGCGGCGCCGTTCAGGGCCGAGAGCGAAGAGATGCAGGAGCAGAGCGTAGCCGGCGCCGGTGCCGACACCTTTACGTCGACGGCCGACTCGTACAACGGGGCCACGGCGGCGGCCCAATCGACTCCCACGGATGCGGAAGCGGTGCTGGACGACCACCTGCCACCGTGGTTGTGGCCCCCTTCCACTTCCGACGAGTTGTACGCCTCGAACCCGGGTAGCAGCAACGCGGCCGCCGCGAAGGCGCCGGCGCTCGGCGACGTGGACGTTAACATGGACGAGGAGTTTAATATCAACTGGCAGAATTGGCAGGAGAGCATACGGGACTTCGAGATGGATACGGGGATGAGCCTGCGGGCGACTCCGTTTATGGGGGGTCCTTTATGATGGATGAGACACACCGCGCTGCTTTGGGACTTACGGAGTATGAGTGTATGATATAGTAACCGATGATGCCTGTCGCGGCGGGCTGGTAGGAGAGGAGGAATGCTTCGCCGCTCACTTGCCTTGCTGGTTATGAACGAGCTTAGCGGTAGCGGAGTCTACCGGATAGATATAATGATACCCTATTATAATTATGAACTTACATATGGCATTTGGTTCGGTGACTTGAATAGCCGTCTTGATACGACTTTGCAGGGATCGCCGCCGTGTCAGGGAGACCGTCAACATGCCGTCAAGGGGATGGTGTTGAAACCTCGCTGACTTGTCCTCACGTAAACCATCGACGACCTGCGCATGCTGGCCGGATGAGAAGGCCGTGACGGACCGAGACTTCGAGTGCATACAGGATCTTAAGTAATAGCTACTGCCCATGTATTTTAATCATCGTTAACTGGGAACTCTAGCTTCAGCAGCCCACTTTGTAGAGGACGCTGGGCACCATAATTCTAATGGCTTCAGCCACAGCTCGTACCGGTACACTACGCTAACGCTAAGCGTTTCCCTTGGTCTACGATAAAAGTCATTTTCAACGTGTGCCGGTGTTTAATACAGGAATGCAGCAGACCGAAACCCCCCAGGGCGTCGGTCTTTATCTCTTCCCAGGGCCGTGTATGATCGCCAAGCCGATCCCGGATCTGAATCAAAAAAGGCATAGGCTGATGTGGGGCGGTTGCGGGTAAGGCGGGCGGGGGCTTGGCACGCGCTCAATGCCTGTTATACGGTAAATGTAGAGGTTACTCTGTACTCAAGTACACGCAATACTACTAGAGCCGCAACGCTCCAAAGCAATAAAAAATTTCTTTTCGTAAAAATCCGGTAGAGATTATACCGTGCATAAGAAAAAAAAAATTTGATATTTTACCTTTTTCTTTACAGTTGGAAGACAAGAGTATGTTTATGGTTTGACTCAGGCTACATATCTCGGTACCTTGCAGTGGTTTCAGCTAAATTTAGCTGAGGGACGGTCCGGCGGCCCTGGCGCCTCATGACGTCGAACCGATAAGTTGCGCAACGATAAGCAGCAACATCCCCTTTAATACTGGCCCCTCTGATCAGCGGACACCAGCCTACATAAGTCCTGTAATTCACCTAAAGCCGGAAAATGGCCTCGATGTTCCGCAAAGCGAACGCGGCCTTCCGGGGCGGCAGCGACGCCCAACAAGGCGCGAGCCAGGACGACGGAGGCGAATCATTGACAACCATCCTGGAGACCGCGGAAGACCGCGCCGCCCTCAATCTTCTCCTCTGTGATATCACCGAGCAAATGCGCAGGCAGCTCATGGACACTTTTGATCCCAATGGTACGGACAACGAGGAAGACCCCGCCGGCAGCACTCCGGAGGACAGGAATGGCTACTCTACCGAAACGGGTAAGCTTAACGACGAGGAGCGAAAGACACAGCTGGAAAAACTCGCCGAGAAGCGGAAAATGGAGCTCGCAAAGCGGGAGAAGGAGGTCGCGGAGGAGAAAATGGCCTCTCTGAAGCATACGGCTCTGAATTTCTTCGACGACTGGAGGGACAGCGTCATCCTGCGCGTCGGAGAGGTCATCAACTCCTATAAAACCGCAGAGGACCAGGCCCAGAAGTCGAGACCGAGTACTTCCCAGACGCATGATGGTTCGAACCTGGTAGACGGGGAGAAGAGCTCGCACGACCGGGAAATCGACGAGGCCCTAATGAAACACTACCCCCCTCTTGATACCGCATTACGAGAATTACCCAAAGAGAAGCGAATGCTCATATTGCATTCGACACTTCTATTGATGCTGAGTTTGGAGCATTATAAGGCGCATTCTCGCACGCTGCTGGTCCATCTCGCGACTAGTCTGGGCCTGACCGTGAGGCTACTATCCGAGGACGAGAGCAAGGTCGCCCGCGGCCTGCTGGAGGCGGCCGAGAACATGTCGGCGGACGAGGAGACGAAGAAGAAAGTCCAGGAGAACACCACCGCACGCAGGTGGAAAGTCGGCCTGGCCGGAGTGGCCGGCGCCGCGCTTATCGGCATCACGGGTGGGTTGGCGGCCCCTCTGCTTGCTGCAGGCGTTGGCACCGTGATGGGTGGGATTGGCCTCGGCGCGACAGCCACTGCGGGCTACCTTGGTACGCTCGCTGGAAGCAGTGTGCTCGTGGGAGGCCTCTTTGGGGCTTACGGCGGCCGCATGACGGGAAAGGTCATGGACCAGTACGCACGAGAAGTCGAAGACTTCGGGTTCGTCCCTGTAAAGTCCGCCCAGAGGAGGCTAGGCAGACCGAAGAACGAGGCCCGCCGGCTGCGCGTCGCAATCGGCGTTTCCGGCTGGCTTAGTGACGAGAACGACGTGGTGGACCCCTGGAGAATCGTCGGCAACGGACAGGAGACCTTCGCCCTGCGCTTCGAGCTGGAGGCGCTGATCAAGCTGGGCAACGCGCTGACGACCATGATCACATCGGCCGCCTGGTCGGTCGCGCGCAGCGAGATCATCAAGAGGACTGTCTTCGCCGCCCTCACTGCCGGCCTGTGGCCACTGGCGCTCGTCCAGGCCAGCCGCGTCATAGACAACCCCTGGAGCGTCGCCAACCACCGGGCCCAGAAGGCCGGCGAGGTCCTCGCCGACGCCCTGATCAACAAGGCGCAGGGCGAACGTCCCGTCACGCTCGTCGGGTACTCGCTGGGAGCCAAGGTCATCTACGTGTGCCTGAAGCAGCTGGCGCAGCGCCAGGCCTTCGGCCTCGTCGAGAACGCCATCATGCTGGGCGCCCCTACGCCCTCCAGTAGCGCGGACTGGCGACGGGTCCGCTCCGTCGTCAGCGGCAGGGTGGTCAACGCGTACAGCGCCAAGGATTACATCCTCGGGTTCTTGTACCGTAGCAGCAGCGTCCAGCTGGGCGTCGCCGGACTGCAGCCGGTGCTCCACGTCAAGGGCGTCGAGAACGTCGATGTGAGCGACCTCGTCGAGGGGCACACGCTGTACCGCAACGCCACGGGGCCAATCCTCAAGCGCATCGGGTTCGAGGACATCGACCCCCGGGAGCTGGAGCGCGCGGAGTGCGAGCTGCAGCGGCAGGGCCGGGAGGAGAAGGAACAGCGCGAGGCCGCGGAGAAGAAGACCAGCGGCAAGCCGGAGGGCACAGCAGCAGCGGCGGCGGTGGACGCGGAGCAGAAGGACCTCGGCGAGGAGGAGGTCCGCAAGATGGAGCAGGAGGTCGAGAAAAAGAACAAGACGAGCGCCGTTGACAGGATAACCACCAAGATGAAGATCGCCGGCAACGCGCCCCAGGGCGCCTATGAGAAGATGAGGACCAGGTGGAATTCTAACGACGGGAAGAGCGTGCAGCAGTAGCGGCCGTCGAAGATGTGTTTACCCACGCTATCCGCCTTGTGCTTACATGGCTATTTGGGAGATCTTAGCGCAGGAGCGTTAGCTAGGTTGTTAACACATGTACGATAGACGAACTCGAGGGAAGAGCAGGCTTTAGAGTCTTGGCAAGCAATTTTGAAGCGTATTTTATATTAACCTGAGATCCCTATATCAATACATAACGATTTTTTTCCCGTAAAATGCGCGGTTGTGCATGCTTGACGTCATGTATTCCGGGAAAGACGGCGGGAAGCGGCAGCCACATTGTCAAACTCTTACCTTTGCGCTCTTCGTCGTCACCAACTCTAACTAGGATCCGGATGGCAAAGAGCAAGGAACTGACGAGAGACCGTGTACTGCCTCGTCTCTGGGTATCGACTAATGACCAAAGTTAGCAGCAGCATTTTTCGTTATTTGAGCATCACCCAGGATCTGAATCTCATAAAATTCAGAAAGGCTGCGACGTGGCAGGTGTAGGTGTACTCCCAGCCGTGCTTCGTTTCTCTCCCCTTTCTCACATCTCGCCAGCCAGTGACCCGCGATTGCTAACGGACCGGGTTTTAACAGCTATAGCATGGCGTATCCCGTACTATTCGGGCAAGCAGTGAAGGACAGCGACTGCAAGACCTCGACAAGATCAAGACATACCCCAACCTCGAGAACCAGATACAAGTGCAGGCAGCATCGGGAACCTACGGCCTTACGCTCTTCCAGCTAATCACCAAGCTCCTGCGTCTCAACCTCGAGCATTACGCGATATGGAACTTACGTCACCGCTGTCTAATTTCTGCCTTATTGTCCAGAAGGGCAGATCAAGAAGGGTCAGATGCTCAAGATCCGGCGTCGGATACCAAGAACCAAGACTCCGACGGCGGCATGTTACGGTCTGGACTAGCCCTTACTATACCACTCTTGATGAAGTCTCCAAAGTGCTACTGGAGTTGGGATTTCCGCGGATGGATTTTCTCGCAATGTATTCGATTGCTTATTCCGGCCGCACGTAAAACATGGGGGACGAAACTCGATCTAGTGCCTAAGATGCTTGATAAAGACCAACGCAACTTGTATTGCTGGGATTATAGGAGACCCGTGGTAACTATGCTTCAAAGTCCCGAGCTGATTGGGAAAGTGCGGCCAAAAGCGAGCTTTTTGGGAAGTCGATCACGTCGAAAAAGGTAGGCAGACCACCAGCTTGATCGGCCGTCCTGGGAAGAAAGGCGACTAATCCGGGCGATAGCCGAATTGCCGCGGGCAGTTGTTGGGGTCCGTAAAATTAGCATGGCCAGTTTAGCGCAAAAATACGGTATACCTATAAAAGCTTAGATAATCATTTCGAGATTAGGCCGGGGCTTTTATTAGCGTATATCATAGATGCACAAAATATGCCCTTTACAAGTAGCTATGCCAGACTAAGACTGTGACAGAAAACGCTTTTCGAGGCCCGAATAAAGGGGACTAATGGCCTAATGACACTGGTGCCGACACCGCCACGCCCGCTTTGAAGAATACTCGCTCTGATAAATCCTTAGCCGGTGCCTCTCGGAAAATAAAGGTCGACTTGCAATGCAGCTTTCTGGTGGGTCGCTGCCGGGGCTCCGACAATTTTTCCGGAAAAGACAAATAGTAGACCGATGCCGAGTACATAGGACGGGTTGTTAACGCTCCCCAAGCGATTATAGCCAAGAATTGCTTAGGAAGCGCCATCAACTATTTTCAAGTGACTTCGAGCTATGGACCAATTTTTTGATGGCCCGTGCAAAGCAGAGTGCAAAGCAGCATGGCAATAGGCCATTAGGCCCGTTAAAAGTTATCGATCAGACTCTTAACTGTCAACAGTCGCCAAAAGCAGTTATGGCGTCATTCGGACAGCATTCGCCGTCTTCCAGTTAGGAGGTAATACCCGTTAACTGGTAACAACGTAGCAGGCGCTCTAGATAAACAATCAATCGAAACCATATCTTTAAGGAACTCATATTTACTTATGTCCTCGTTTTAACAGACTGAAGAACGAAGGGAGTGGAAGGAAGGGTTATATGTCTCCCATCCGCTTTCTTAGAAACCGATTTCCTCCGGAATTTTAGCGCGTCCTAATTAAGAAAAGTAAAAGTAAGCAAACCAGCCCATCTCCAAAACCACTGCAAGACCCGGCAATGCCCTGGAAGCCCTACAAACTCACAGGGGTACTTTTAGTTAGTTACCTCCACCCGCCCACTATTTCCCAAAGATGGCTAGGATGTAGTTCCTCATACAAATTTGTATGGGAGTTAACATCAGGGCAACATCATTAACAACAACAATCATCGTAAGCTTAACCACCTTATTCGTTTATGATAACTAACGCGATTTTGACGCGGTCGAAGTTATCTACGGGTTATCTTAATGGATATTGAAACCCAACTTGAACATATCAAGGAACAACGTCTTTTGCTTTTCTCGCCGCTGCTTAAAGCTGCCGAGCGCCTTCAGCAAGTGGAATAGGATATGCGCTGCTTCGAGAGGGGTGGGAAACAGCAGAGGAATTAACGGAGGTATTTTTCCATATAAAATGTACGAGAGTATACATACCAGCTGGTTAGGGAATCTCGTGGGGCGGTGGAGGTAACAAGCTGAAATACCCCTGTGGGTTGTAGATCTTAGCCTGACCTTATCGCCGACCTGACCTGATCTAACTTATCTAGTCTAGCCTTATCGTCAACCTTGTCAACCTTATCGTCAACCTTATCGTCGACCTAGCTGCCCATCAACCTGGCTGACCGTCGACCTGGGAAGCCCTGGAAGCCCTAGGTTAACTGTCGAACTGGAAAAAAGGGATGCCGGAGCGTATAAGGCGGACGAGGCCTGCGCCAGCAGGCCAAGTAAGCCTGGTATTAGACCGACAACTATTAGGCGCTTAAAACGAGGGCTTATTGTGCTGCCGCGGCACCGCGGTAACCTCACGTCAAAACAAAGGTCAAGACTGTCGGCTGATCCAATCCCTGTATTGCACTAAGCAGCCGGATTATCCTTTTCGGTGTACTCAAAAGGGTCGTCAAACTTCCATGTAAAGCTCCTATATGTAAATCTTATTGCGATCAAAATAATAATGATGATCTGCTTAAAGAAGGTTGCGTAGTAATGTACCCGAGGAAAAGGCTTGCAAGAAGGTGCCGTTCAAAACGCCAAATCTATTTTCGTACCCCTCGTAGTCATAGGCTGGGCAAGCCTCTTTTCTTTTTATCCTTTTTCTCCGATTTAAAGCAGGCGCTTTCTAGGAAGCGGGTGGCATACCGCCTTTAAGGAGCACTTGAAGGAGACTTACGACAAGCTTTCGAATGCTAAACAGATCGCATCATTCAATATAACCCTTTTTGTCTGCATCATATTCGACAAAATAGCGTACGTGGCCAAACCGCCTGGCTTCTATAATGAGCATTATGATGGCAGGTTTGCGAAGTATGCTGACTGTGAAAACTAAAGGGTCGATACTGAGTAAGAGGCCGAATAGAAACATCTTGTCAGGTAGTCCTTAGAGCCACGCCAACGCTAATCTCCATACTAATTGGCTGCTAGCTTCCCATTATCTGTACGGATACAAGATGCCGCCCCTATTTCGCATACACATCCTTGGCGTCACCGTCTGGCTACTTCCGCTGTTTGACCGCCTCCGAATGGAGCTGTTACCACTGCTCCGAATGCCGCAGCGGCGTCAGGACGTGATCGCTGCTGACGGGTGGCACACGAAGAACTGAAGGACTGATCGTTGTGTTAGCAAAGTAGCTAGTGATACCCCATTAGTTCTATTAAAGTATGGTGTATCTGTATGAGAAACGCTAGGTCCTGAATAGGTTAGATGAGTCGGGACCACGTGACCAGGATGTTTTAACCTACCCTACTGTACGACGTAGTAGCTGATCACTAGCTTGGGTTAGCCCCGGTAGATCATTCCCTAGTTAAATTACCTATAAGCCACCTTCGGTATCGTTTTCTCACAGCTACAGCAGTATCCCCTGTATTTAAGGAGGCATCATGATCTTCTTCTTTTAGCTAGGACCACCTTTTAGAAGTCAGCCTGATAATATATTCTTCGTGGGTTGCAAACGCTTCGGTGTGTGATGTCCGGGCATCATATTTCGCGATGGACGTCATTATTCAAACTAGTGCAATAACGCCGAACGGCTTTCTCGCTGCAGAGATTACCGTAGTTGCCGTCACGTCCTTGTTCGTTCTTGTGCGCTTATGCGCCAACCTCGCGCACCATAAGGCATTCCTCGTGGACGACTGTATGCTAACAGTCCCTATGGTTGTTCGTGCTTATACTGACAGCACTCTTCTAGACCTTTCGGTAGTCGCCCTTGTTCTGCTCGTCACCCTATGCGCACTTTATTATCCAATGGTGACATGTGGGTTAGGTATTACCCATCTGTTCAGACTATGTGAAGGCTAATATGCGTCATAAGCCAGCTCTCAACCATCCCAAGCCAGATATAGTTTATCTGTTACGGGTGAGTTGGCAATACTAGTCCTTCCAAACACGTCCACAGCCTGAGATGCTAAGATGTGTGCGGATGTGTTAGGTGTCAGCACCTTCCTTTTTCATCGGCGCATACAGCAACTACTTCGCCAAAACACCCCTCCTGGTTCTCTATATTACGCTTTTCAGGGCTAAAGCTTGGGTCCGGCGCACTTCGTACTGTACACTCGCCCTGGGGTTTGCTGGATTTACGGCTACGTCTATAGCAGGCAGTCTTGGTCGCCCGAAGGACGCAGCGGCAGATGCAGCATATTTCGATGAGCTTTTACGTCGGTCATACGGCATAGCTGTCGCAAATTCATGCTTCAACCTCGCTATGGACATCGTCGCGTTCGTCGTCCCGATTCCTATTCTCCATGAACTGCGTCTGCCAATCCACAAGAAAATTGGTCTCGCGTTCATGTTTATGTCAGGTATTGTGTATGTCTTGCTTCACATAGTGTCCCAAAAGCTTTGGATCAACAGGACTAACATACGGCGTTATGTAGGGCAATTACTGCTGGGTCTGTTTCTCTTCACCTTCGGCGGTCTTCCTCAGCGCACACCGTTACGGACCTTACCATAGTAATTATATGCACGTAAGTCCAACCCCCACGAGATTCTATCAAATATTAGAAAAGACCTAACGAGAAGGTTATTCAGGTTCATCGACAGTGCTATTGCCATAATGCTCAGCTGTGTGCCGGCAATACGCACTCTCTGGGTAAAGTATTTCGCCGAACCTAGCTTGCAAGATTGCGATCCATCGTCCCCCCCGACCCGATTACCGCGTCGCCATGCACGCAAAGTCTAACGCATCTGCGTACGACCACCCTCAGGGCACGACCCAATCTTGTAACTATATTGATTTAGAGGAATAAAACACGTGGACGAAGATGTTTCCGGGCCACAGTTCCAGGGGCTCCAGGCCTGTCTCTTGACCAAGCCCGACACAAATATGCAGATAGCCGCGTTTATGGCTGTGTGTAACTTGATATCTGCAATTATTGTCCTCCTTTTTACTTGATGCTGATGTGTCGAGAAGATACATTTGCCGTTACCGGTAGCTATCTTATGTAGAGATGACACTCTAGGTAACTACGCTTTAGCCGGACGCTTGATAGATGGTTACGTGGAGCTCTGTTGCTCTATGTCTTCCTGGAATTTAATAAGCTTTGGGGGGGATCTGGGAATTCATTTCCTTCCGTTTTTTCCTCTGCATCGCACATGATTTCCCTACTCTTTACAAACTCTTCTCGGTGTTACGCCGAAGGAAGCCGAAGCACCTCCACATAGGTAGCGGTACTCTGAGGGATCATAAGTTCATAGATATCTAAGAAGAATTAATTTTACACCTCATAACAGGGTATCCCCCGTTTGGATATTCATAATGTATTCGATAGCAGAGGCCAAATACTCAACGTCGATGGTTTCTACTAGCAGTCTATGAATTGCGTAGCGGATCAAAGGGAGGCTCGAAGGAACGGTCAGCGCGGGATTAGTCAGCGGCCAACCACAATACATGACGGGTGAGCGTAGCGGAATTGACAGGGGGCGCGGCGGGAAGCCAGGGGGGATGGCCTCTTTTGGCTCTCTTTGCTTAACCTCTAAGCACTCGTCCAACGCCGCTGCACATTACACCCATTCGAGATGGAGTTCGCTAGCGATACCTGATATACGAACACGGAACGCACCCAATTCAGCCCTTGCCCGACGTTATTGGCACAAGTCATCTGGCAGGCATCCTTAGGTACCATACCCGGATTAAAATCAAGCGTGGTTCAGAAAGCGTTCAACTGATGGCAATTAGCCTTAGCATATATTAATATCCATACGCAGGAGCCCGACCGACTGCGAGCAGTATCCGACACACTTTACCCGTCTAGCATCAGTCTATCGTCGAGATGGAGCAGAGATTCATTCCGACCCTCACCAACCCGGCCGCTCGGCGGTCTTCCGCTGCCTTGGGCGCTGGAAGAGCTACGTCAAGCACACGGCGTCAAATACAAGCTCAAGAACAATAAAAGGCAACGTGGAGCAGCACCACTATAGCCGAAGGAAATATTTCCTTTGTGCGAGTCGCCTATTCAGGCACTCAAGCCAACAACCGAGGGCATGGATCCGTCGATCATCCAGATCAAGCCCGGTGTTCCCACGGAGGCACAACTGATACGACGTTTCCTGAGTGACGAATACGTCAAAGGACTCTGGGAGCCCGGAAGCGAAAAGGAAATAGATATGAGCTGAAGACGTTTTGGTATCCGAAGGGGTGTCGTATGCTGAACTGGGTGGGATTTAGAGGGTGTAGGGCACAGTTAAGTTCGAACACGACGGTCATTGCTTACCACACACCTTCGGATACCATGGTCCCTCCTCACGTGCAGCGCACTCACCACCCCCTCGGCTTCTCAATATGCCTTCTGTAAGCGGCCCTAAAGCCTCTTGCCCTACGCCTAACACTGCCGTCTCAGCTCGGTAACTAGTAAACACCAGCCACTTCCCAGTATCTGTAGCGATGGCCCCTTGACCCTTATCCGGCGATGACTGAGGGGCCCCGCTCGCACCAGGAGGTAACAGCGATGCAGTTACAAATCCTGCGAATGGAACAACCAGCCGGACAGTTTTCGCTCATAGCACTTTATTTATTCACCAGACCTCACAAAGTGTTATGGTGACCCCTAACCCAGATTTGATGGTGGTCCAGGGGCCTCGCTCACGGAGAGGCGACCATACCTTGTTATTACGATATTAAGGTGGCCACTTGGTGATATCGTTAAGCGAGACTTCACCAAAATAGCAATTAGGTTCTTTAGGGCTGAGAAGTAAACAAATAAGAATATACGTGGTCGCAAGAAGGCAGTCCCACACTCCAGTCTCTAGACCACCTAGTTTTGGATAGTCAATAGTTAAGTGGTGGCTATTCCTAGATCTGGCATCCAGGTACGATTCCGAGTTCGTGCCATGCGACTCCGCAACGCCAAAGGGATCGCACAAGCGCTACCTTAGCCAATCACATTGTCAAAGGGGCTAAATACCAACATATGTTGCATTCATCCGGGTCATATCTGCGGCTTATTGTATGGGGAGGCGGAATGCGGGGGAATTTCCCCCCAATTCCCCGTTCGGTGGTATCGAATGGCATGGCTTCGGCAATAACATATAATTGCCTAGAACCCAAGGCATTGGAACATCCTAGACTTGTGAGACTCCCTAATTCTTCCTTACCAAGAAACTCTAAGTGTGAATGCAGTCGATACCACATACGAAATGATTCGTCCATTTCGAAAGGTAGCGAACATTAAGCTTTCTTACCCCTTTCGTCTCATTCACGGCTCCGTTCTAACGCAAAATTAGGTAGTTATTGTCGGGGCGGGACCGTCTGGGTTGTTACTCGCGCTGTTGCTGTCGAAGCATGGCATACCTGTTGAGGTTCTCGAAGCGTCGCACCAGCTGGACCAGCAGCCCCGGGCGGCCATTTACGGCTCGCCCGCTATCCCAGAACTCAAGCGGGCCGGGATAATCGACGAGATCCGTCGCCGCGGAATGAGTCCGACGTCGGTCTGCTGGCGTCGCTTTGAAGATCATAGCCGGATCACCGGAATGGAGGGCGACGTACTGGCAGATGTCGACGGTGAAGACCTCCGAATGGCCTGCTTGGTGTTGGATCAGTTGGACCAATTGATGCTGGACGAATACCTGAGTAAATATAACGGTAAGATCAGTTGGAGACATCGAGTGGTCGGTCTAGGCCAAGACCAGGATCAGGCCTGGGTAGATGTGGAAACGCCGGAGGGGAAGAAGAAAGTCCATGCGGACTATATCATCGGCTGCGACGGCGGTACCAGCACCGTTAGGAAGTGCCTGTTTGGCCCGGAATTCCCCGGTTTCACATGGGACAGGCAAATCGTCGCGACTAATGTCAGAAGTGGCCTGCCCCCGGTTTCATAGGCATGAAAAGACTGACCAGCTGCAGGTATACTACGACTTCACCAAGTTTGGGTTCAACGATTCAAGCTTCATCCTTCACCCCGAGCACTTCTTCGTACGCCTCTCCCTCGCTCCCGATTGCTATTAATAATAGCAGACCTGACCTTGATTCAGATGGCGGCCAGAATCACTCGGGATGGGCTCTATAGGGTGACGTACGGAGAGTCGCCTGGCCTCACCTGGGAAGAAATGAAGGAGCGCCAACCGTGGAAATTTGAGCTGATGCTGCCAGGCCACCCTAAGCCACACGAGTACAAGATCATAAACATGTCGCCCTACAAGATGCACCAGCGCTGCGCACCGTCCTTCCGCAAGGGGCGTTTCCTCCTCGCCGCCGACGCTGCTCACCTCTGCAACCCATGGGGCGGTCTCGGGATCACGGGGGGTTTCGTCGATATTGGCGGACTCTACGACTGCCTCGCGGGTATCTGGGACGGGAAGGCCGACGACTCGATCCTGGACCTCTACAGCGAAAAGAGGATCGAGAAGTACGAGACCATCATCAACCCCGTATCTCAGTCCAATTTCAGGCGGGTGTCCGACTCTGACCCCGACACGCTTCTGGAGAGGGACCCCGTGATGCAGGCGTGCAAGAAGGCCGAAGACGACAAAGCTCTCCAGAAGGAGATGTTTATGTCTGCCTTCGAGGTCAGATACGACTTCACGCAGCACTACAGGAAAGACTGATATGGTCTCTCGGTTAGGTTGGGATAGTGGTCTTAGCTGGATTTTGGGTGGTTGATTATATGATCCATTGTTACTCATTAGAATCCTGAGGGAAATCATGTAGAGATGCCACCAGTGTGTCGATTCGGGGCTCAGCTAAGCCAGCAGCTTCATATAATTGAAGAATGCATGTCAATAGCGAAGCTGATATTATTCCACCCAAAAGGAAGAGAATCGGCTTATCTGATACCCTCACTCAACATTCGCTCGTCAACCCAGATATCCACTTATAAGTCGAAAAAACGACTTACCGAGACCACGACTCCTCGGAATGTCGCCCTTTCTCGGTCTCTTGATATATATATATCCATCGTTGCCTTCTTCAACACGTAATACCATTCCACAAATCGGCACGTCAGGGTGTGACACGCCATGTGAACTTTGCTAGAAGCTGAAGCGACTCCACATGAGCTGAAAGTTTATTATAGCGTGAGGCCGAGACCGATAGGGCTTATAGTGCCGATCACGAACCCGGGTCTTTGGCCTCAACACGCCTTATCACGCCTTATAACTATTCCGCAATTGCTCTGCCTAAAATGAGATATGCAACGTCTCATGGTTCGTGGCTACCGCTGCTCAAGACCCCACGACTTACTGTACATTTCGGTATCCCTTTACGTCACCTCGTAGCTTGGCGCGTGGCACGAGCGGGGATGCCGTTCCCCGAGGGCGTCGGTTGATTCGCTCGGTGGCTGGGGCTTACCCTTGCGAGATGCCGTTCTGGGACGACCTAGCGCAGCACGCGGGATGAGCCATCGCGCACGCCATCCGGGGAACGGTGTCCGCGTCGTTACGTTTCCAAGCTGAAAAAGCTTAAACGCTTAAGTACTACGGGGATCCTACCACTGCTGGCGCGACGCCGACATTTAAGACTCGGCGGCCCCCCCGCGGTGGTAAGGGACTCCGGTCCTCTTGCATCCTTAATTACAATAAGCCTTTAATTGACACCGGCTCGTTTTGACCCATTGACGTTGGCATGGACAAATCAGTCGAAGAGGGGCGGAGAGCTGACCTCCCAGTCTCCATAAGTGGGAGTGCCTCTGCGGGTATTGAAGATGTAAGCGCGATAAAGGGCCAGTTGGACCCGGTCTACGAGGCCAAAGCTAGAGTCCTGAACAGAGCTGTAAGTTCCGGCCGGTCCGGTTACCGCGCAATCGGCGTGAACTCATCTCGTGCAGGTCCAAGACATCGGGATGGGGTGGTACCAGTGGCAGCTGTTCATCGTGGTGGGCTTCGGCTGGGCGTCGGACAACCTCTGGCCGATCGTGACGTCCCTGATCTTCACGCCCGTCGCGAACGAGTTCCTCCCCGCGCGCGCACCGATGCTGACGCTGGCCCAGAACATCGGGCTGCTGGCCGGCGCCATGTTCTGGGGCTTCGGCTGCGACATCTTCGGGCGGAAGTGGGCCTTCAACCTGACGCTGGGCCTGACGGCCGTCTGGGGCATGGTCGCGGCGTCGGCGCCGAGCTTCGCCGCCATCGGCGTCTTCGCGGCCCTCTGGTCCTTCGGCGTCGGCGGGAACCTGCCCGTCGACTCGGCCATCTTCCTCGAGTTCCTGCCCGGCTCGCACCAGTACCTCCTGACGATCCTGTCCATCGACTGGGCCATCGCGCAGGTGGTCGCCACGCTGATCGCCTGGCCGCTCCTCGGCAGCATGACGTGCCAGCAGACCGACGACCACTGCACGAGGCGGGAGAACATGGGGTGGCGCTACTTCGTGGTCGCCATGGGGGGCCTCACCCTCCTCATGTTCGTCGCGCGGTTCTTCTTCTTCACCATTTTCGAGAGCCCCAAGTACCTCATGGGCAAGGGGCTCGACGAGGAGGCGGTGCGCATCGTGCACGAGGTCGCGAGGCGCAACGGGAAGACATCGTCGCTGACCGTCGAGGACCTCAAGGCCTGCGAACCCGAAGGTTACGTGCAGCGCGGCACTGCCAGCGCGGCGGTGAAGCGGAAGCTTGAAGCCGTCAACCTAGATCACGTCCGGGCCTTGTTCTCGACCAGGAAGCTCGCGTATAGCACGGCCGCGTTGATGGCCGTGTGGGCGTTCATCGGTCTCGGATACCCGCTGTACAACGCGTTCCTCCCCTACATCCAGAGTACTAGAGGCGTCGACTTCGGCGACGGCTCGACGAACATCACGTACAGGAACTCGCTGATCATCGCCGTGCTCGGCGTGCCGGGGGCGCTGATCGGCGGCCTGCTGGTGGAGCTGCGGGGGTTCGGGCGCAAGGGGGCGCTGAGCCTCAGCACGACGCTCACGGGAGTGTTCCTGTACTGCTCCACGACGGCGACCAACTCCAGTAGTCTGCTCGGCTGGAACTGCGCCTACAACTTCACGAGCAACGTCATGTACGCCGTGCTCTACGCCTTCACGCCCGAGCTGTTCCCCACCAAGGACCGCGGCACGGGCAACGCCCTGACGGCGACGGCGAACCGCGTCTTCGGCATCATGGCCCCCATAATCGCAATGTTCGCGAACCTCGAGACGGCCGCCCCCGTCTACACCAGCGGCGCGCTGTTCATCGCGGCGGGCGTCATCGTGTTGACCTTGCCGTTTGAGTCTAGAGGCAAGGCGAGCCTTTGAATGAGCTGACGTTGTGTATATCAGAGGCACGAATGATAATGATTGGTCTGTGAGTGTTACATAGGCAAGTATGGACGAGGAGTACACCTTGTTCCTCTACTATGAATTATCCAATCATTAGTGTCCCGAACCTGCCCCTTTGATAATATATGCCATATATGTGCTTATTAGGTTTTAAGTATATATCGCTTAATAATGCTTCGACGCATTAATGTTCTAGCGCCAGACCTTTCCCCATAAGATACATATATTCCCTGGTGTCCGGAGAATATCACAAGATCGAAATCCACTCCAGCCGCATGAAGTGATGAACTGAAACCGCTTACACAGAAGTGTCTCGGCGAGAAGCGTCAACAGGTGACCAGCCGATACAACACCCCTGTTCCCGGGATGGATAGGAGGGGGCCGGGCTCAAAACGTCTCCGCAATTACCCGTCGAGGGCGATCAGCGGTCCTTTCAACCTGGTTTGTCTTCTCCGGATCCGGGATCCGTCGCCGTCGCCACCGGGGGTGTTTGTGCTCTCGCTCGCCTGCTTCTTCGATCTCCCTTCCCCGTTGTGAGTGTTAGAGGACAGACGAGTACTAGGTCGAGGCTTGATCACCAACGGGGCACGGTAGCCCATGTCGAAGAGAAGAGACAGGCGGAGAGATGAACAAGGCTTTATAATGTATAAAATGGGCAGCCACTCCCCCGGTACCAGCCGTTCCCGAAATCCTTGAAAAGACTGTCTTTGAGCCTCGGAAGAACGGTGTAAGGGGCTAAAGCGCCCTCGGAATTACACTGTGATCGCCTCAAGTTCTCTCGATGCACTTCCTTCGGAGATAGGAAAAATTAGGTTCGGGGTACGAGGGCGATGGCAGTATAAATGCCGTAGTTGCCTCCCAAGGAGTTTGAGGGAAGAACTCCCAGATGTATGCTAGCCCAAGGTGAATACAGCTAAGGGCCTCGTTGCGGTCATAACCGGGATTCCTGTCTCCCAGAACTGATCTTCAAACGCCGCCCCCAAAGCCGAAGCTATGCTGATCAACCATCATCTTCTCCTAGCGAGACGTCGACTAAAAACATGTCAAAAGATGCGTTTCGTAACCTATATCCCGCTGCTTGGTAAGACAAGACTGCGGTCCGGCACGCGGCTAGATAAGTCCAGCGTATCGTATACCAAATCCAAGGCCGCTTGATATTGTATCCAGTGGGGCCAACCTGTTTCGCCCTTCTCTATGGTATCTATACAACCAAATCACAAAAACCCAAACTCGCTCGCTGAAGTTCCATTAGTCACCAAGAAATGCCATCTTGTTGATCAGGACGCCGCTGTATGAGCATACCTAGACCTTAATGATCCGTTCCCCTCCCGTGCCGGTCTAGAAACTGATGAGACCCCTTGAATGCCCATCTGAATGCTTGCCTGCGTGTCATGCACCTCCAACCGAACACCGGGTAAAAATGATGGAAAAGACATATATAAGAGCGAAATGATGCATCATCGCAGGGGATTCTGCGTTTTCAGTCGTATGGACCGCCATCGGAGGACGAGCGACCTCCCATCGAACTTCTGCGTTTTCGGATCCCACCACGCAAAGGCTTCGACGGTTATCCTCGCGCGCGGGGTGTCGAGCTCGACGACGCCGCTTACGCTGATCGAGCCCCGTGGAGGATAGTCACGAAGTGGTCGCCATGTCTGGACCAGTTTCTGTTTGAAGGCCCGCCAGGGACCGTTTGTATGCTCCTGCGCCATCTTGACGCCGTAGATTTCCCGCGCGCTCTTCTGTTTTCCAGCGGTGACGTTCGGAGTAGCGGGGAGGGAGCTGCCTACACCGGCAGGTGAGGTCCCAGTACTTGCTGGAGCGCCAGGGGATGTAGGATCTGCTGAGGAACCCTGGAATACTTGTGACTTCGTAGAAGGCAAGGAGCTTGGCGCTCCAGAGTCTGTCTTGGGTTGGGGTTTTTGGAGCTGCTGGTGTATCCTCTCCATGGTCTGTTGCATCGTCATAGTCGGCTGCTGTTTGGGCTCGTACCCGAGTGCTTTAGCGGCAGCGGTCGCGTTCTGTCTCATTAACGCGCCCGTAAAGCTCCATAGGGACATGGCGAGGGCAGACGGCCAAAGGACGCGGCGCACGCGAAAGACGTCCAGAGAGCTGACTGGATGCTCCTCGATGGAGATACCCTCTTCGTCGATAGCAATCCTAGAGCAGGTCAGTTTCCTCGGGCTCATAGGAGAGAAAAAAGGGGGAAGGCAAACCCTTTCCTAACAAATGTCGGTGGCGGCTTGCTCGGAAATACGATGTCGATCATGTACTTGACGACCTTGGGATCCTTGCCGTACTTATGCATGATACCAGGGTGAGCCTCCAATGCCATACAACATATCGTAGCAAGCTTGGCTGGTGAAAGTGTCAATTTTACAGGTGCGCGACATTAATAGTGAATTGGGGAATACAAACATTCGATGTCCCTAAGCAGGGCCGGGTCTTTGCTTATCTTGATAAATGTCTGCCACTCGGGATCGGAGCCCCTATATGGTAAAGGCTCGACTTGCTTCGTAGTAAAGGGTAAAGGGATAAAGAACGGTTCGATATCTTCTTCCAGCTCCTTGCGCTCTTTCTCCGACAGTTGCGCCTCCGACTCGTCGAGCCACTGGTTCAGAGTTCCGAAGATAGTCGACATGTAAACCCGATAGCAACCATAATAGATACCACCGGCAATCACGAAGTTCCTACCAGTAGTGCATTAGTACATGCCGTTCCCTGTGACAGCCAGAAATAAAGGAACTCGTGGCTTCCTTACATGGGCTTGAACCATTTCCGCCGGACCTTGACCCGCTGTAGGCGTATGATCTCGGGCGACGGTGTTTGCGACAACGTTATCCCGTTGACCCTCCGACCTAGGGACAGGATATTGGGTCGGGACCGGAAGAGGCGAAACATGACGGGCAAAGTCGACTGAGGCGCGCCAGCCGGGATGCGGCGGCCGGGGAAAAGGCGAGGCGCAAGTCGGGCGCGCTTTATACGTAGCAGGCCAAGTAGGGGAGACTTAGGTCGAATCGGAACGAAACTAACTGGTCGCGTGTGGATAGAAGGAAAAGAATACGGTTCTTGTTTAAGGTATGTATGTGGCTTTACCTCTGCGCAACTCTTCAACGGTGGTATGGGAGTCGACTGGGTATTAATTAGTATGATACATACTGGAACTCTTAATGGGAGTGAATCCGAATTTGCGGGACCAAAATGGAAGAAACATTGAAACCACCGCCACCTCTTGCGAAGACGGGATGAATTTGGATGGGGGGCCACCAGCAAAGGGCTGCTGCTGCTACTGCGAGGTTCGAGAACCGCCAGACTCCCAGGTCCGCGGTTCGGTTAAAGTATTTGAAGTGGATATGGGTACATAAGGTTTGCACTAAATGATGGTAGCCAACGAGGTATTTCTTCCCCGAATGACATGCCGGTAGGTACAGTGTGGATGCGTACTTGATCTGCCTACACTCTCCATACTAGGTATATGGTAGACTAGCCCTGCCGCTTTTCGAGAAGGCGCCCCGTCATCCCTCCCTACATAATACTGCGTATATATCCTACAGTATCCAGATTCTTCGCACTGTGCATGGCTGGCTTGCTTTATGCTTTATCTAATCTCTATATCACGTGGAGCTTACCAGGTGCCGGCAGTGCTGGGACCTCCTGCAACTCCCGTCGTCATCTCGGACAGCTCAACTTACTACGTTGAACATTGAACAACATTGAACGCAGCGGCATTTGCTCGGTATCGTCTCCTTCGCATCATTCCCGATTGCATCGCCAACAACGAACAACCGGTGTCTAGGGGAATCAACGTCGACATAATGAGGCTGTCGCACAGCTTCTTCCTACCTGCCCTAGCTGGCGTTGCTAGGGCAGGCTCATCCGAACCCGTCAACGCAGAGGCATACATCCTCAGACAATCGACCGCCACCAGCACTTCTTCCGCTCCCTCGATCCCGAACGAACTGGCTCAAGCCATCCTTCTCCAGCGCCTTAGCACCCAAGAACACCCTTCGCTGCTCGGCCAGTTACCGAGTAACGAAGCCGAAATTGTCCATTATATCAATCAATTAGGCAAGCCGACGCGGCCGCTCTTCGCCGAAGCCGGTGTGGACGAACCTAAACAACTAGTCATCGCCTTCTCCGGCATCACGGATGAGAACCGCAAGGCTTTGCATGCCGCAACATCCAGCGTGGACCTCTCCTTCACATCACCACACCTGAGCTCCTTGCCCATCGAGGACCAACGGAATTGTGCATTCCTGCACGCCATTGACCCCAAGAACAGCAAGTGCTGGGATGGCAGGACGACCCAGTACCTGCATTACGACGCCGCCGAGGTAAGGCGTCTCTCGTGGCACAGCGCCAAATCACGTAGTGGTTCCATGCTAACTTTGCCCAGGACGCGAAGGTCATCACCAAGCTAGGAAGCAGCCTGGCGAACCTAAAGTCCCGGGCCGTGAACGGCGAGATGGAAACCGTCATCCTCCTTCTCGCACCGACCTCAGCCGGATCCGAGGACCTACGCCGCCGTCGGACGACCCAAGAGCAAGTGATGAGAGAAGATGACGCGGACCTGGTCTCCTCCACATCCACCGACGACGACGCGTCGTCCTCGAAGCCAGCCTTCTCCTTCGCAGCATCCAGCACCGTGATCCCCCCGTGCTTCACGTCCTACGACGCCTGCATGTCGGGGACCTCCAACTGCTCGGGGCACGGCGAGTGCGGCGACAGGTTCGCCGCGTCGGGTAAGGAGAACTCGTGCTTCGTGTGCCGTTGCCTGCAGACGACGGAGAGAGACAGCAAGGGCCGCGAGAGCATCTACCACTGGGGCGGGGCCGCGTGCCAAAAGATCGACGTCAGCACGCCCTTCTGGTTGTTCGCGGGCGTGACCATCGCTCTGGTGGGCACCATCACGTTCGCCATCGGCCTGCTGTTCGGCGTCGGCGAGGAGCGACTGCCTGGTGTTATCGGCGCTGGTGTCTCGCGGGGAAGCAAGTAGATGGGGGGGAAGAAGGAAGGAGGAAAGAAATGGCGACATATTGCATGGGAACGCCAGGGGGGATTCCACAGACATCGTGGAAATGCAAGTTAGTCGGAGCGGGAGTGTGAGACATCGAACAACAACACCCTAAGGCTTTGAATGGGCGGTAATCCTCGTGTAACTGTTAACTAGAACGTGTATTGATACAATATGGAGAAGAAGAATCGGCCATCATGCCGAGCACACGGCTCACCCAGATGAGACAGATTTGGGATGTTAGATACGGTATTTCTATGGTATTTCAAGGTGTCCATCAATTTATATGCAATATCTACAACTGGGCCCATATGTTAGGTGATTTGTTCATAAACCATGTAGTCAGTTTGAAAAAGGGGTATCACGACATCGATCTATATCTCACATCTCCTCCGTCCGCGACGGCCTCACGGGCGTCGTGCCTAGACTCTCCAATCCCCTCTCGCTGCCAGGCGTCCCCGGCGGCCCGTCTCTCCTCACCTGGTCTAACAGCGTCCTCGCCCTCTCCGCAGCCGCGTTGCCATCCCCAGCTTCGTTTACGCTCGCCGACTCTCCTCCACGTCCTCCCTCGCCGCCATTACCCGCAGCACCATTACCATTACCATCACCACCACCAGCGGAGCCGGAACCAGTGGAACCAGGCATGACCAAGGCGCGATACCGCTCGCCGGCCTCGTCCAGCAACCTCTGGACCTCGGGCTCGCGGCGCGCGATCCCGTCCCTCTCGGCGCGGAGCTCGGCGATGCGGGCGCGGGCGCGCGCCACCTCGTCCTTCCTGCGCTGCACGCGGCCGCGGAACTCGTCGAGCAGGACGCTGAGGTCCGGGAGCGGCGCGATGCGGTGCGGCACGGGCACGACGCCCTCCCTCGCGTTGCCGTCCAGGGTTCGTTTGGCCGCCTTGAGACCGTCCATGCCCTTGCGCGTCTGCGCCGCCTCGTACGCCGCGCGCCGCTCCGCCTCCGAGTCGTCCGAGATCTCGTCCTCGACGGAAGCGCCCTCGGCCGCCTCGATCAGCGACGCCATCTGTGCGCGTTGCTCCCGGCGCGCCTCCCGCTCCGCCTTGGCGCCCAGCGAGAGCCCCCCGTCCTCGACGAAGGCGTCGAAGCCCTCGCCCAGGTCCTCGTCCTCGCGGACCAGGCGCGTGGCCTCCGACCTCGGCGCCGGCCCGTGGTCGTCGGACCGCCGCGACAGGACCGCCAGGTAGGAGTCGCCGGCCCGCCGCTGGTCGCCGTTGTCGTCATCCGAGAGCGAGATGAAGTCGTCGTTCCCTTGCGCCTTGGCGAGCCGCACGCGCCGCTCCTTCTTCTCCTGGATTTGCGCCTCGGTTAGGATCTCAGTCCGGTGCGGCGCCCCGGGAAGCGGCGCAACCTCCTGCCCCGTGCCACTGTCGACGACCATGGCGCCCTCGAGTTCCGAGGGGTCGAGCGACATCTCGTCGTCGGCGGTCGACAGGTTCTGCGGCGTGTTGGGCGTCGAGTTCTGTAGCTCGGATAGGTACTCCTTGCTGTAGAGGCGGGCGGTGTCGGTGGAGGAGCGTAGGGGGAGGAGCCCGCCGAGAGGCAGGTTCCTCGCCCGGCCCATCTTGTAGGCGCTGTTCTCGGTGGCCTCCTGCGCCAGACTGCTACTAGATGCTTTCTTCTGTGTGAACTGTTCCCCGCTCAGCATCAGCGAGTCCCCGTCCCCGTCGGCGTCCCCCCCGGCCTCGCCAGGCCCGAAGGAGAGTCGTGATGCGGTGGAGACGCGCTTCTTGGTCTTCGTGGGCGCGGATCTGCCCCCTAACGCCGGGCGGACTCGCAGAGGCGCCCCTCCGTCCTCGTTGTCGTCTTCTGCCTCAACTCTCGGTTTCGGCGGTGCGGTGTCCTGAGCGGGTTCGTCATCGTTTATGTTGATGCTCTTCCGCAGCGACGATTGCTTGAACGGCTTCCTCGTCTTGAAGGTAGCTTGCAGCGCCGGTTCTTGCTGGGGTTCGGGCTGTAGATCTGTGGGTGCTCTCAGGCCGGTATCTTCATCGTCCTCTTGAACCGTGATCTTTCGCGCTTTCCGCTTCGCTCCAAATGCACTCATTGTGCCCCTCTGATGTTGAATGGGTGTAGTTACGATGATGGTGTTAAGAAAAGTAATGAATGAATGCATGAACCTAGTCCCCCGTCATTGAATCTCAAAGTTCTTATCGATAACGGTATCATCGGTAAAGGTACAGTACATAGTAGCTCCTTATCTTATCACTCTCCCAATGCTCAAGGTATCTTCGCGTGAACATCAACTTGCAAAGCTAACCCCGTCACGTAACAAACAATCCTAACTCGAGACGCTTTACTTTCCCCCGAATACGTGAAGATGGCTCCCGCGCAGCCCGAGCTGAAGAAGGTAAGTGGTCTACTCTTGGCGACTACGCTACCGAACTTCGACTCACCGCATCCCGAACAGTACCTCGACAAGAGATTGTTCGTCCAATTGAACGGCAGCCGCAAGGTCATCGGCATCCTCCGCGGCTACGATGTAAGGCTCCCCTCGATCCCGCCCGGCCTATTTCCTCGGGAGTGGTGCTGAACGTCTGCCTAGGTGTTCTTGAATATCGTCCTGGACGATGCCGTAGAGGAGAAAGACGGAGGTGAGAAGGTCAGGCTAGGAATGGTGGTATGTCTGAAGATCCCATGGTTTCGATGGACGTAGAGCTAATGAAGGTTATATCTAGGTCATTCGAGGAAACTCCGTCGTCATGCTGGAAGCTCTCGAGCGGATTGGTGGCGACCCGAAATAAGGACGGCTACGATAGACCGAATGGCGTCAATACACGAGGAGCTGGCGTTATAAGGGTGCCCTCAGCTCTAGGCTTTACCAGAAGACGATTGCGCTTACATGCCGACTAACCAGGACTAATAGACTACGACTATGGTAAAATGGGGTTTGGGCAATACGGCCTTCCACGCAAGTCGCACGCGTCGTCAAGCTACAGCGGGGGATTTGGATGATTCCCAAGATTAATTGAGTATACCCAATTATGAAAGAACGATGTACTTCGGATCAAAGGGAATTTTTATGGGCGTCTTATGCCCAGCGCAGCCATGTTGTAATTGATGAATAGGTTTCACAGACGGCCTTCTTAAGGATCTGGGACTAGATCTCTTTCTTGGTACGAACCTGATTTCCTCAACTGTCTCGGTAATAGATGCCTGGTGCAGGTTGAGGGTTAATACCAAGCCTACCCGTACCCAATAAGATACAGTTCCAATATGATGAAACCTTCGGCCAGCGTGATCACTCTTGGGACGACAGACAACTCGGTCTTCAATCTCCAGGGACTAGTTAAGACACTAACTAATGAAAGCAGCATATTAGCGGCTTTAATAGGACAGATCACCGAGGACTGGTAGGGGAAGGTTCATGACTGGTTCAGGACGTATGATTATGACTTGGAATAAGTTTCCGGTTGGTTATGCCCGCTTATACAAAAGTGAGAAAAGACGCTTGTATATGCCGAAGGCTTCGAAGTTAAAAGTAAAGATCAATGACACAGGATAGGCTAATTACATATGGACAAGGGCATCTTTTAACTGAACGTTTTATGTTTTACAGTGTGGATATTAAGAGGTACAGAAACTTAGTTACTATAAACGAAATCTCCGTAACTAGTCAGTAACAATACCCGCTTTGACTTTACCGCTTGCAATGTTCCTTTATTTATCGAAAGGCTGAGTCAGCCACAGCTGGGCACAAAACTTTACATAGTATACTTAGCTCCAGGGGTGGTGATAAGATAAGACGCCATAAGCAGGGCGACCCCGCCCCCGCTATGCAAACCTTCAAGCAATGCATCGAAAATAACGTACCGCAAGTCACACTCGCCTGGCAGCCGTGCACTGCTCACCTTTGTGACTCATAATAGGTAAAGCAGCCGCTTTTTCTTGTTGACTTGATATCGGGCAATCCAATCTACCTCGGATACTCCCGTTGTTCGATGTCCAAGCACTAATTGCTTACCCTAGGCTAGGCGAGCATCATCATCATGGCCGATCCAGTCAAGAGCATGGATGGGCTCCATATTTCAGCCCTTAAGGATCTCAAGGGGACGGAAAAGCGAGACACTCTCATCGCCATTGAGAAGAAGTACCAGCAGGAATGGGAAGAGAAGGGAGTGTTCAACGCGGATGCCCCGTCGACTGCCGAGATACCCCTCGACTCCATCACGCCCGACGAGTTGCGAGAGAAATTTCCCAAGTTTTACGGAACCATCGCCTTCCCCTACACGAACGGTCGTCTCCACGTGGGACATGCCTTCTCCTTCAGCAAAGTCGAGTTCCACGCGGGGTTCGCCCGGATGAAGGGCCTTAACGTTCTGTGGCCCCAAGGGTACCATTGCACGGGTCTGCCTATCAAGGCGTGCGCCGACAAGCTGGCCAAGGAAGTCGAGATGTTCGGCCAGGAGTTCGAGAGGTACGAGGAGGAGGTGGAGCTGGTAGTCGAGGCACCTGCACCCGCGGCCCAGAAGGAACGGGAAGACGTGACCAAGTTCAGCGCCAAGAAGGGAAAGGCCGCGGCCAAGTTGGTCAAGATGAAGTACCAGTTCCAGATCATGCAAGCCATGGGCATCCCGACACAACAGATCCATCTCTTCGCCGACGCCGCATATTGGCTAGAGTACTTCCCGCCCCTGTGCAAGCTGGATCTTACAAACTTCGGAAGCCGGATAGACTGGAGGAGACAGTTCGTCACCACGGACGCTAACCCGTACTTCGACGCCTTCGTCCGCTGGCAGATGATCCGGTTAAGGGAGTTAGGCAAGATCAAGTTCGGGAAACGCCACACCATTTACAGCATCAAAGATGGTCAACCGTGCATGGACCACGACCGGAGCGAAGGAGAAGCAGTCAACCCGCAACTGTATGTGGCTATTAAGATGCAAGTCCTCGAGTTCTGTTCCAAGGCCCAGAATTCTCTGCAGGGGAAGCTGCCCGCCGACGCCAAGGTGTACCTCGTCCCCGCGACCCTGCGCGCCGAGACCATGTACGGACAAACCGCTTGCTTCGTTTCGCCCAATATCACCTACGGTATTTATGAAGCGCGCCCCCAGGAATTTTATGTCATGACCGAGAGGGCTGCCAGGAACATGTCCCATCAGGAGATCTTCGCAGAGGAGGGCGTCATCAAGAAGAAGGCTGAGATTCAAGGTGCGGACCTCATCGGCAGCTTAGTAAACGCTCCTCTGAGTTTCCATAAGGGTGGAGTTCGGGTGCTTCCCATGGACACTATACTCGAGACGAAAGGAACAGGAGTGGTCACTTGCGTCCCGTCAGACTCCCCTGACGATTATGCCATGATGATGGAGCTTGCCAAGAAGGCTGACTATTACGGCATCCAAAAGGAGTGGGCAGAATTGGAAATCTTGCCCATAATCCAGACGCCTACATCTGACCTCCTGGCCCCGGCGTTAGTCAAGAAGATGAAGATCGCTTCTCCGAAGGATGTCAAGCAGCTGAAGGAAGCGAAAGAGGTGGCCTACAAGGAGGGCTTCTACCAGGGTCACATGCTCGTAGGAGACTTCAAGGGCGAAAAAGTGGCTGATGCAAAGCCTAAAGTAAGGGCCCAGCTGATCGACGCCAGCCTCGCCTTTGAGTACGCCGAGCCCGAAAGCAGAGTCGTCAGCAGAAGTGGTGACGAATGCATCGTCGCCTTGATGGAGCAGTACTACATCGACTATGGAGAAGACTCGTGGCGTGCGGTGGCCACTGAGTACGTACAGAACAAAGACGGCAAGGGCCTTAATACCTGGTCGAACGACACCCGTAATGCATTCCTCGGCGTGCTCGACTGGCTTAAGCAGTGGGCATGCGCGAGGACGTACGGGCTGGGCTCGAAGCTTCCCTGGGCGCCAGAGTTCCTTGTGGAGAGCTTGAGCGACTCGACGATTTACATGAGCTACTACACGATCGCCCACTACCTTCACAAAGACCTCTTCGGGCGGGAGAAGGGGTCTGCTAATATTACGCCAGAACAGATGATCGACGAGGTCTGGGATTATATCTTCTGCCGGACCGAGCTCACCGACGACGTGCTAGCCAAGTCAAAGATCCCCAAGGAGACTCTCGAGGCGATGCGCCGCGAGTTCCAGTACTTCTATCCCCTTGACCTGAGAGTCAGCGGAAAGGATCTCATCCCCAACCATCTCACCTTCTTCCTCTACAACCATATCGCCCTTTTCCCTAGGGAATACTGGCCCAAGTCTGTCCGAGCGAACGGTCATCTTCAATTAAACGGCGAAAAGATGTCCAAGAGCACTGGCAATTTCATGACTCTAGACGACGGTAAGATCATGCCCTTGGCCGAGCTCTACCTTTATCTCTAATTGTGCCTTAGTTGTCAAGAAATACGGCGCAGATGCCTCGCGTATCGCTATGGCCGACGCCGGAGATTCCATCTCGGATTCGAACTTTGTCGAGGATGTCGCCGACAACACCATGTGAGTCACCTCCTTCTAGGTACAACACGATCGGCAAGCTAATGGATCTCGTCTATAGCCTTCGATTGCACACCTTAAAAGAGTGGTGCGAGGAGATGGTAAAGAGCCAGGAGCTCCGGACCGATATGAACGATTTCGAGGATGCCCTGTTCGACAATGAGATCAACACGCTCATCAACGAAGCGAGGCAACACTACGAAGAGACGAATTATAAGTCGGCGCTGAAGTCCTGCTTCTACGATATGATCAATGCGAAGGATATCTACAGAGCATCTTGCGCTGCCGCGGGCGTCTCTATGAACAAGAACCTGGTGCTCAAATACATAAGGATGCAAGTGCTTTCGCTCACGCCCATCGCACCCCATTGGGCGGAGTACATCTGGCTCGAAGTCCTAGGCGAAACCGAGACGGTACAGCGAGCACGCTGGCCCGAGGTTCCAGCAGCAGACGCGAGCCTCAGCGCCACCCGCGCCTACGTGTTGGCGACGCAGTCCAACGTCACGTCGGCCGAGGGAGCGCAGCTCAAGAAGATGGCCAAGGGCAAGCAGACCAACTTCGACCCGAAGAAGCCCAAGAAGCTCACCATCTTCGTGGCCAACGCCTTCCCCAAGTGGCAGACCGAGTGCATCGAACTGGTCAAAGAGACGTGGGACCCGGCGACCCAGACGCAGTCGTGCAGCGACAAGGAGCTCAGCGCCCGCGTGGCCAAGATCCCCGGCGGCAAGGTCAAAGAGGCCATGCCCTTCATACAGCGCCTCAAGAAGCGCCTCCGCGATGGCGAGCCGGCCGACGCCGTGCTCGAGCGCAAGCTCGCCTTCGACGAGTCCAAGACCGTCGTCGCCATGCTCCCCGGTCTCAAGCGCGCGGCCGGCCTCTCGGCCGTCGACGCCGTGCTCGTCGCCGAGGACGGCAAGCAGGGCATCAATCTCCTCACCGGCACCAAGGTCGACATTGAGTCCCGGAACGCCGACCAGGCGGTGCCCGGCCAGCCCTCGTTCTTGTTCGAGAACGTGGAGGCGTAGGTTCGCACATCACTAGAGAGCCGCACAAGGTGGCTTTTAAATGCTCTTAAACAGAAAAGAGATAGATAGGGCTAAAATATACTGATCTTGACTGTTGCTCAGTTTATGTCAGCAGTGCTGTCAAATTGTAAAACTGAGCTCTTATGCGGCTTGGCGTGGCGTGGATCTCGAGCTTTATCCCCTGCTTCTCGGGGGGACCCTGGGCATATATGTTAAGTCGATAATACCCTGCTGCTTGGTGCTGCATATATAGGTGTCAGCTAGCAGGGGGTGTACTAGCACCCCATATACGGAAAGGCTCCCTCTGATCGGAACTTATATGTTCCGCGGGTAGACTCCATAAAAAACAGCAGTGCGCGCTTTAGAGCATCTACAGCTAGTCATCTAATACAACACAACTGATGTCCCCTGTATCTAACAATTAAAAGTCTCGTTCGCTTAATTCGTATTTTATCAATTAATCAGTTACTGCTGAAACGATATAAGCTATATCACAGTAGCGAATATCCATATACTCTAATAACCATAATGGCGACCATACCGTCGACGTCTTTCGTTATGTACGAAGAATTTAAGGATTAAAATCGTTTTAAGGGCGAATTCTAATTTAAAGCGTACGCGCTTAATACTTAGAATTATATTAATCCTAATCAGGATAATCCACAACCTATTAAACTTACCAAACCCGATATTACCTCCTATCTAAAAAGACGAATTCGTCCCTAAACGCGAATTAACATTCTATGTACATTTTTATCCTTATCCTTACTTTCCGGAGTAACTATCGAAAAGATCGATTTTACGGGCCATCTAATAAACACTCTGAGATAAGGACCGAAAGCAAACAAACTTATACTTAAAACTTTACGACCTATACTTACGAAAATCGAAAATATAAAACCTTTCGCAACAACGCTAACGACCTTACGAAATACATCCTAAAGTTAATATCATTAACGATTAATAAAATAAATTTTATCCCAGAGAAAAAATTGTAGAAATAATACACTAATTTAACTAAATCAAGGAAAATGTACGATAAGAAACTCTTAATTAACACCTAACGAAAATATCGAAAAGAACTAAAACGGGTTTCGAAATTAACAAAAAAGTTAAACGAATAAATTATAAAATAGCAAAAACTTATGGCCTAAAAACAGCGATACGGTATGCCAAAAACAAAAACAGCGATCGTATAAGTTAACAGCTTTTACATAGCAATAATTTCTATTGCCGGGATATAAACGACAACCTTTCAAAAGATTTAAAAAAAAAAACCGAAATTTAAAACGGTACGAATAATTACTAAGAAATAACGGTTAACGTTTTAAATTATTAGGTATAATCCAGGTACCGTCTATATTACGGAATATTAAAATAGCGTTTTCGACGTTTTATAGAATATCCGCAAACTCCCTTAATTAAAATAATCCCGATCAAGAAAAAACTAAAAATATTAACCTTCAACTATAAAAAAAAACCCCGGAACATAAACAAAAACTTAATAATCGTAAACGATTTTATATAAAACGGAACGCAAGCAAACAAAAACGTAAAAAATCTGATACATAAAGAATTCGGTATAGAGCGTATTTAAGCCCCTTATATATATTACTATAATACTATTACGCGTTATCTAATAACGCTTCAGCAAACTTTAAGCCTAAAAAAACGATTACAAACCTAATCCAAAACCGAATTACCTCCGATTAATTCCTAAAGGAAAAAATTAACTGTTTATCAAAATCTATAAAAAGACGAATACTTAAAATGCTAAATAACTTTTAAAGGGAATAAAACGAATCTTAACGTACTTTTTAATTATTGATTAAGGCAATACGATAAACGTTACGTCTTACCTCTTAAGAAATTTAGCAATTTTGAACTTAAAGTTTACAATACATATTTTTAACTTTATTAGCAAATTCTTAAACTTTAAACTAATTATACAAAACGACGGAATGTGTCAGCTAGCAGGGGGTGCGCTAGCACCCCATATACGGAAAGGCTCCCTTTGATCGGAACATATAGATTCCGTGACTAGACATTATAAAAAGAGGAGTGCGCGTTTTAGAGCGCCTGCAGCTAGTCATCCAATACAACACAACTGATGTCTCTTATATCTAACAATTAAAAGTCTTTTTCGCCTAGCTTGCGTTATTATCAATTAATCAGCTGTTGTTGAAACGATATAGGCTGTACATCAATAGCAATTACCTATATACCCCATTATTCACAATGGCGACAGTACCGTCGACGTCCTTAGTTATCTACAACGGACCCAAGGACTAGGATCGCTTTAAAGGCGAATTCCAATCTAAAGCCTACGCGCTTAGTATTTGGCGTTATATCGACCCTGATCAAAATAATGCATGGCTTATCGAACCTATGAAACCCGATATAACTTCCTATCCGAAAAGACGACTTCGTTAGGTAACAACGCGAGCAATTAGTTCCTTTTCCGAATAAAACTATACAAACCGGAAAAATTAATTATACGGGTTACCTAATAAATACGTTTAAAATAACGACAGAAGATAAATAAGTTTATATACAGGACTTTGTGATATATACTTACGAAAATCGGAAGTACGAAAACTTTTGTAAAAAGATCAACGACCTTACAAAATAAGTCCTAAAGCCGGTATTTCCAGCGATTAAAAAAATGAATCTCCGTTTAAGAAAGAACCTAAGAGAATAATACGCTACTTTAGCTGAATCTGGCAAGGTATATAATAACAAGTTTATAAATAATATCTAACGAAAATATTGTAAAAGGTTAAAGTAAATTTCGAAGTTCGCGAAAAAACTAAACGAATAAATCGTAAAGTAATAGAAAATAATATCCTAAAAATAACGTTATAATGTTCTAAAAATGAAAATAACGATTATATAAGTTAACGACTTATATATAACTTTAGCTTTAATTATAAAAAACTAAATAATTACTTTCCAGATAATAAAAAAAGCCGAAATCGATAATAATACGATCAATTATTAAAAGGTACCTGTTAACATTTTAAATTATTAAACGTTAACTTATTTCTGATTTACATTACGAAATATTAAGGTAACGTTTCCGATTTTCTTAAGGATTCCAGCAAGTCCTTTTAATTAGGGCGATCCTAATTAGGAAGATATTAAAAACATTAACCCTTTGTCGCAAGGAAGGGCTTTAAGGCGTAGGTCGAAACGTAACGGCTGTAAAGGTTTTCAAACAGACCGAAACGAAAGCAAACCAAAGCGACAAAAATCGGATGCGAAGGGCATTCGTTACAAGGCCTGCTTTAACGTTTATTATACCTTATCCCAATATTTTTATGCATTCCGTAGCAAAAGCCTTAAAAGGTTTCCGCTTTAACGATAAGATAATTACATACGTTTAATATCGGATTATTTTCGATTATTTTTTAAAAGAAAAATTTAAATGTGTATTAAAGTTTATAAAAAAGCTAATTGCTTAAAAAACCGATTAATTCCTGCAAAACGTAAAGCGAATTTTAGAATGCTTTTTAATCTTTAATTAACGCAGTACGACAAACGTCGCGTTTTATTCTTTAAAAATTCATTAAATTTAAATTTAAGGTTTACAATCTATATTTTTAACTTTATTAACAAGTTTTTAAATTTTAGGCCAACCGTACAAAGTAACAGAATATACGTAAGTAACAGCTTCGTACCGATTAAGGGGTACGGAAAAGTTAATGTAATATTTCGAAGCCTTATCGATACGAAAGCGTTACGTTTATACGACGTAGTTTATTACAAAAGCTTCGCATATAACCTGGTATCTTTCCGGAAGTTCTAGAAAAAGAGATATTAATAAAATAACAGAAAAACTAACAAATTTATTCGAAATAAGTACGATCAAGTAGTTATTACATTAATAAACAAGTTTAATTAGTTCGTTATTAAAGATATTAACGTAACAGTTACCTATGTAACCCTGGCAGCTTATAAAGGAAACGTTAACTTATATATAACGAAACTATTATAAATCGGTAACGGTACGACCTGGTACCTAAAACTAAAATATTTAAGGCCCGAAATAATCGCTTAATTACAGTTTTATATAAAAAAAATCCGCTTAAAACGTTTTATAATAATCGAATGCCAAGTATATAGCAAGGCGAAAACTAAAAGGTTAATACGCCGCGAATCGAAGAAAGGAACTTTCCGATCAGGATAAAAAATCGCTATCGATTTTACAAACTTCGAAAAAAACCCTGAAGAATATAGATACGTTATATTTGCCACCGACAGGTACTTAGGATTTATCTAGGATATTTACTTTAAAAACCGGAAGTAAGATATTTTAATTATAGCATTTCAGTACCTTTTAGGGGTTTAAAGAACCAGGATAAGGGTTTTCTATAAATATTCGAATGCCATAACGAAATCTTAAAACATTATAAATTTCGCAATATGCTTTAATCGTTTGCTTTTAATATTAAACTTAGGCCTTTATTACCGCATACTTAGGCCTAAAATAAGGGTGCAAAACTTTTAAGAAATATAATTAAGGAAAAAGCGATTACGATACGAAATAACGTTAAGTTACCTTCGTTTTTAATCGTGTATATCTTTAAAGTTGCAGTATATTTATATAACCGTATTCTCAATTACGCATTTTTTTGGTAAAACCTATACGAAATTTACTATACTTACCTGGCGTACAAAAACGGCGTTATAATGCTTAATCGGAAACCTTAATAAGCCTACCTGCAAATATACGGCTATATAACTTACGCTATAATAGCTGCCACTACAAAGAAAAAGTAAAAACTTTAAAAGCTAAATCCTAAAATATAAATTAGCTACTTCGTTGGCTACCGATTTACGAATACTTACGAAATCTGGAACCTATTAATTAATAAGGTTATTGCCATTAGAAACGTACAATTTAACGAAAAGGCCACCTTTTCATGTACTATCAAAAATCTAAAAAACCACCTTT